>JABSMS010002686.1:0-16848 GCA_018902275.1 Aleiodes sp. PSUC_FEM 10030003
TATAAATTCATGTGTTGAGTACCATGTAAGGTGCAGAATTTCTCATGATAAAAGAGGAGAAATATTGATATTTCTACGATGGCAATATATATAGCAACAGTAACATTTTAAAACTGATTTTAAGTAACTGGACTCGAGTCCAGTTACTCAAAATCAGTTTTGACGATCGTTGCGTTCAAAATTGCGTTTTTTACTAGCGTTAGGAATTCGTTACATGTAGTAGGTAGGTAGTAGGTAGGTTGAATTGATTGGTGGTGGGCGGGTAGATGGAAGCTGAAAAAGTCGCCAAAACTATAAATTAATTCATATTTTTGTTATTTTTTTTTCCGTACGATTCTTCAGGAGAATCGTTCAAACCTGAGTCGTACCGCAAAGGAGAGTAGAGTAGAGCGTATCCATACCACTGTGACTATTATAGAGAATTTAGCGAGAAGAATTTGGTCAGAAGAACTATTTTTTAACGTTGAACTGAATCTCGGAATTTTCGTTGGCAGAACAATAATTTTTACTAACAATCAGATAGCTAGAACTCAAATATTTATAGTCAAGGTCTTTTCCTAATAATTTGAGTAATGCTGACTATCTATGAATTTTTTTCAATTTTTTTTTTGACGTAATTAAAAATTGTTAATTAAATTATTGAAAATCTCAAAATGTAAAGTGTGGTCAGTCCAAAACTATTGATGGTACTTGGATTACATTCAGCCCCCCTCCCGTGGCTTTCTCTAAGTATTCGTTTATGAACAAAATATGCACTAATAGGGCATGTTGTATGATCCTTGTTTCGTGCATATTGGAAGCCCCATTAATGCATGTTTCATGCACAAGCCGTGCATGTAATATGCACAGCGGATTCTGCGTGTACGTTAATTTACTACGGTGAAAGCGAATATTCAGGAAAAATTATAGAAAAACTCATGAAAAATTATAGTTACTAATGAGTTGGGTTATTTATATAAAAAAATCCACTACCTTCAAGGGGTTGGGAGTAGTAGAATTTTAACGTCACCAATATAGTTGTAGTCACATTCTGGATTGCTTCTCTCAGCTTCCAAAATTTTTACACAAGAATTTAGTGATATTATAAGTGTATTTTGTACTGCATACTACAATTCATTGTGACAATCACACAATGAACCTCAACAATATCATTATTGTTAGGAGGAAATCGAGAATTTACCTCCGTGCAGGTAAGTAATAGATTCTTCACAAATGAAAAATTAATTGATAGAATATTACTTGAGCTAGTCCAGTGAATTATTTACACGTAAATCATTATAAGCGTCAGAGTAATTTCGACATCATTAGCATCGCTTCATCGACTTTAAATGATCTATATGTCTCATTTCACGCTTACAGTGTTCACATCAGTTATCGCATGGCGCTTTTCTCTTTCTCCAAATCATCTCGTCAAGTGTGTGTGCACATGGAATGTAATATGTTCCCTCGGCCTTGTGCCACGCGACCAGGTCACGTGTTAGTGAGTGTTTGTTTCGGTTTGTATTGTCACCACGGTTATAAGATCGTAGGGGCTATCATATATACTTCCTCATCATCTCTCGCTTGAATGCTGAATTTGGCCTCTAACATTGTGTTTTGTTCAGCATCGCGAGCATGTATTTCAACAAGTATTTCCATCCTGATGAGATGACAACGACGCTTCTTCAAAATTTTCTTTTTTCTGTTTATCACAATTTGATGGAAAGCCTCCGAACTTTAGAGATGAAAAAAAATATAAAAGTTTGAAAACTTTGAAAAATTCTAACTCATATGCATAATGAGTATTTCATATTTCACGTTCTGATAATATATGATCGGATATTCGAAAAAACTAATATGGAGTCTTCCACAGAAACCGTGACAATAATGCAAAGATTGCATAGATGTTAAGTGTGATACTAGTGAACTGAAGTGAAGATGAGCAGCTGTTATCTCCATCATGATCAAGGAATGCAATATTGTCACCCCATGCGACAAGAGTTGTCACCGATCTCCGTCAAGGGATGAAAGCGCAATGAAAATCCACTCATTCCCTACTCAACCTTCCCTCTCATTCCTTCTATTTCCCCTTCCCCGCCATCGCCCCTATTTTCCTGATCTTGATGGTTACAAGGTATGCCACTTCTTCTCCTCCTTTGCTTCGGTATATCTATCTCATCCGAGTAATGTGATCCTACTAGCGGCATATTCTGCCAGTAGCTTAAGTAACATATTATTTATGCCACGCATCTACGCTACTTTCAACCCCTTCTTCCATATTCTTATTCGCTCTATTTTCACATTCTCCGCTCATTATCTACAATTCAAATCCAGAAATTTCCAGCATATTTTTTGCTCTATGACAGTGATAACGAAAGATCTGAAAAATTAATTCTTTATTGGGATTACTTTAGTCGTTATCAATAAAACACATCAAATACACTTCAGTATACATTTTATTATCGTACTCCGTAAGTTATAAATCTATCATTTCTCTTTATATGGCATGATTTTTACTATTGATCTGTAAGAAATTCACACAGACGCTGCAGAACAGTCATCGTAAAATCAATCACAGTATCATTCATTCTGTCTATATATTTATGTGACTTTCATAATAAAATATGCCATATTATAGTAATTTATCCATTCTTTTCTCTGTGATATTAGACCTTTCGAGTCACTGCTAGGTTCCAGGAGCGACCTGAAAGGTCACTTTTTACGTTTCCTAGAATTTTTTATTTCATCGATCATGAAAATACGTAATGATATCCATTAAATTGTCAGAATTCACCTTATAATGATTTAACTAAGCTATTTGCATTCTTCTAATATCCACAAACATTTCTTTTCTTTGAACAGTCCACACAGAACTAATCACCAATGAATGTTGCATCATTATTTAGATATTTTTTAATCTCCATATCAATGAGTTCGTTGTTATTGCATTTGACAAAAAATATCCACATTTCTAGACATTTGTGATTTTATAAAGATGCTTTTCAAGAAAAGATCCTTCGGGGTTAGATCTTCCGCTCATGAAAAAAAATAAAAGATGATGATTCAATTTCTTTCCCAATATTCATTATTCTACTGACACTGACTTATGTATTTAAACAATGCAGCTAAGTCTTAGTCTTATCTTTCCAATATTTTCTGTGATTTTGGTGCATTCTTATGACATCATGATAACATTATTTCCTGCTCCTAGCTCACTCCTTGGCATTCAACATTTACTCAAAATAATACTTGTTTTTTTTTCGTCATCTAAAAAATAAATAACAAATTTTAAAAATACTTACACTCATTAATCCCGTCATCATGCTATTCTCCGATTTATTGTTCCTTGGATTTAATTCCATTTATGAATTGAAGAAATTAATAATTCACATTCGAAATTTAGTCCGATGTTCTTTAGTTTTCATTACTTACAATTATATATCATCATATAGCTATGGAATGGTCTTACCGAGTATATACACTACAAAACAAAGAATCAAAATGGTACAATAAATTTATGGTTCCTATCCACAGGGTTTGTCTACGGTGGTTTTCTAGAGTATTATTTCATGATTCTTTCCCAATTATGCACGTTATCCATAGCTTGACGAGAAAGAGGATGTTTAAATATTTACAAAGAAGCTAAAATCAGCCTCAATATGATATCATACATATTCAAGTGTAGAGTTCTGTATGTAAGGAGAGATTCAGGAATAGAAAAAATAATCATCAAATTCCTAATCAGCGTTGACTATATTTACAGAGTTTTTATTATTAATCTCTACAATATATTCGGCGAATTGACAAAAAAGGACAGAACAATGAAGAGAAATATGGATAACGTATTTTGAAATTTTCAATTCTCACCGACAAAAACTGAATTGGTTAGACAAGAGGTGAAAACGCTGATGCTTGGCTCCTGATTTCTCGATGCTCCGGTGGACTTAAATCAAGGAGTCCACCAATAACTTGTTCTGTAGTTGCTTCTTTACCAATCAAAGCATCGATGCTAAAACTGGCTTTCCTATCAGCTACCCCAGGACTACCAGTAAGTGAGTGCCGGGTAGGAGCCGTAGCTGTCAGTGGAATAACTGACAATGATGATTGCGATGACTGATGGGATGAACTGCTTATCAGATGTCGTATTTGTTGCGTTGGTGCTGTAATTGGGACAGGTTTATACAATGGTGGTGGTGGCTCCAAAAATGCCCCCAACTTGAGTGCTTCTAATGCCGACGGCGGAAAATCTAACAATGGAAGGCGTGATGGTGGCGTTAAATAAGCGGCAGCAGCAGGGTATGGTAAACTTCCAGCATGATTTCCACCGGGACATCCTGATCTCTCTCCACAGATTGCGAACGTTGCCATAATAGCACGATCTCGTAGGACGTAATGCGGTGGTGGCCTCTTGTAACGTTTCCGTCGCCGTAAAAAGCTCCCATTGTCGAACATATCTTCTGCCAAAGGATCCAATGTCCAATAGTTTCCTTTTCCTGGATTACCTGGTTCCCTTGGAATTTTTATGAAACAATCGTTTAATGACAAATTGTGCCTTATAGAATTTTGCCACGCTGGGAATTTCTCATGATAGTATGGAAACCTAGCCATTATAAATTCACAGATACCACTCAGTGTCAGTTTCTTTTGGGGAGATTGAAGAATTGCCATAGTGATTAAGGCAATATAAGAATAGGGTGGTTTTATCTGCGACGTAGGCATCTTTTCTGTTGCATATGATGATGATTGACCTGTCTTTTGATTCGACATCATTGAGTAGGATTTTTTTATATTTCTACTGCGGTGACGTACAGTATTGTTTGTCGATGCCACTAAATGTGGTGAAACACTCATATTATTGCCCGAGCGGGAAGACAAGTCTTTCGGATCTAAACTCACTGGATCTACGATCATACTACTCGAGTCGGAATCGCGATCACTGTCAATGCATCCGTCACAAGAAACGTTTGACATTATCATTGATTTCATGTCCATTTTCGGTTATTTGACTTTATATTGTATCAATCAACTTGATGACAATCCATGTCAATTCAGGAGTGTTAGGCTAGTATTATTTTTATAACCTCAAGAGCACTGACAATGACCAACTATAGTACAGAGTGATTATAGTACGTGAATGAAGTTCAACTGATTTTCGTTGCAATTAAGACCACTAGTGCAACCGTGTCATCTGCGTTATCGCTTACGCTAATAATTTGTGTTCTCACTGATAGCAGCGATGTTTATTTTCTGCGATTCAAATTACTACCTCATAAAGCCACTGCAATTATTTCTCATAAACATGTACGTAGTATTAAAATTTTCACGATTCTTCTTATCTTACAACGATAGTACTAGATCACTTATATCACTTAAGAGTCCTTGCTGATATAACAGCTGAAACAGGGAAAAGTTTGTTACATTCTAACTCCCTCCGACCACATTGCACCTTATCAATCGTTAAAAATAGCTTTCCGTAGGTTGGAATATCCCATTACATCGATTAGAACTATGCTTTCGCATCCCTTGGATAGATTCCATTTCATTTCTTCACAGAATTATGCGTCCAGAAGGGTGCTCTTACAAATTACACAAATGTGATTCTTTTCAACTGAAGACCGAGAAACTTTTCTTTATCGTAATGATTACGTGCTTATTTTTTTTTTACTATGATACATATACTACTGAGTACCAGACAATACTAGTCGAATTGATTCAGTGAATCTCTTTCTGCGTCGGCTAGTAGGCGGTCTCCGTTTAATCGTGGGGGCGGGCATTTACCAGTATCCACAACCCCCACCATTCACGCATGTATTTACCCCCACAAACCCCATCATTTCAGCGATCCCTTCTTCAGAATAGTGGGATTTGTCAAACAGTGACGACAGGTTTTCGCAGTCTGAAAGGAAAGTGAAGGATGGAGTGAGCGTGATGAAAATTACACGGGGGTTACGATAAGCCGAGGTTGGCCCATAATTGGTATGCGAACTCGGGATCAACTTAGATCATCATTGGAATAAGAGCGCAAGGCGGTGGGATAATCCTTCGTGGAATCTAGTGTACATTCGGATCAACAAGCTCCAAAAAAATTCCATATTTCTTTAAGGATTCCGGGAATTTTGAAAGTATCGAAATCTTATGAAATTTCAAAAGAGATTTTAAAATCGCATGCAATCGAGGGAAATATGATTAAAATTTTATACAATCTTTCAATCCGTGAAGTTTTCAGAAGCTGCATTTGGAAAAAGGTCCTTAAAATTATGTTCTTGAATATGGGTCCACCAATAGGCTATCCGCTTTGGAGAAACGTGCAATACACACTTTACACTTCATTTTCGTAAACAAACAAGCAGGGACTCAACTGCGTGCGCATACCCGTGTAGAAATTGGTTACAATTGGCCCTATTTACGATCTGGATCGAATCCGGAATCGGCAGGATCCCCTGGACACGAAACTCGTAACGTGTAGTAGATGAAAATATTCATCATTTTAGCCAATTTCCCATAGATTTGAGTTCTGCTATTTTATTACACAGAGATCTCATACCAGCTGACTGGTTTTCTATTTCATGTTTATTTCCGTCCATCTTTGCTTGTCCATTGTAAATTCATTCAATCCCATTTCGTGATCTTTCCTCAAATATATAATCCCGAATAGGGATTGTACCCTCGCCGTTATTGCTAATAACATGGGACCTATCTGTGCACTATGTTTGTCAATAAGTGGGATATCTTTTGTTCGTTCGTCGTAAAACTTCTCCACCCTCGTGAACAGCCGCAAACGGTGTCAAAATTTATGAATTTACGGAAGAATAATGTTCGAATGATTTATGAGGACAAATTTCCAGACCACAATTCCAGATATTCTACAGGAGTTAATCATTTAGGGGATCATCGTAACAGTTTGATCGAAGCATTTCCGCAGGACCACCAATAACTATTCCTTTTATCCGTATAATCCCACAATCCATGAGGTATATAATGATGCGGAATAGCCTCCGGTTGTCGACTATGTAGGTAGTACATAATCTTTTTCTTGAACAACATCACATGTTTAGAAGATATTAGTAGTACACTGTGAAAAATTTCCAAGGATTTTTAATGTATATGTGTAGGATTTTTTTTTCATTGCACGGTACTCAAAAATTCGTGCACAACGTTGTCGTGCGCGGAGTATAATTTTTAGGCCCGAGGGTCGAAAGTTGTGATACATTAGTATCGTATATTTGAGACCAAATTTGTGCCTGATGTTCGAGAATTTTATTGCACTGCCGCTTGAAAAAACTATCATATTATCAACATCAGATGACACTTATTTGAAGCTCTACGTACTATAAAATTTTGCCACCGATTTTCTAGATTGTTCCATATTTTTATGACTCAGTGCTTATAAGTTCGAGGACAAAATACCAAATTCAATCTATCGTCTAAAATAATTCGCTCATAAGTGGCTGTGAATTCGGACCGGTGAAGTAATTTTCTATCTGGGCTGAAAATTTTTGAAAACAATTTTGTATTTTCATAGGTCAGTGCATTAAAATTGAGAAAAAATGTTATGAAAGTAGTGGATACTACCGTAAATTCTCATTGCATTGCAGAAAAAATAATTCTTGGTGATACATGGGTGATGAGAGTATACAAAAACTTGAGTTTTTTTTACAGTGTACATTTATACTTCGGAAGGGAGCTATGGAACCATTAGATTTTTCAATAGAATGGGAAGAAATTCATTATAACAAAGTTCTTTCGATTCTATTGAATAAAATGTTGGATAATGAATCAATGCATGTATTGAAATCATCAATATTTTGTACTGGAGCATCTTTTCTTAACTGAATAGTGTATGTATTTCATTGTAAAGCTTTTCAGTTTTGAAAAATCATATCCAAGACATCGCGGCTGTCTGACAATCATTTTCTGTTTTTCGATTATTGAAGCCTGTCGCTAATTCAATTCTATATAATCTTTTCTATTTTCCAATATTTTTTCTTCTCAGTGTACGTGGATTAAGCGAGTAGGTCCGAAAGGACAAGGGGCAATCGGTGTGATCATAAAAATACTATGGGTGGCTGGTAGTAACCTGAAGTATATTGTTTTGGGGATATTCTAGTCTCTAGTTTCGAAATCTTGCGATTACAAATTTTCTAAGCATCACCTATGATGGAAAAAGGGAAGATCGCGGAGAAAAGAAAAACTATTTTTCTCAATTTTTCAAGATGGTCTACAGATTCAAAAAAAAAAATTTCGCCTCAACCAAATCCAAGCATCATTTAACTTAACTCTGAAGCTTCAATTCCATTTCTTCGTATCTTATGTACGACCATTTGTCGCTGAGATATCGGTTGTTGGAGGAAAAATCACCTTTTTAAAAATTATTATTATTATTTAATGCATCTTGAATTATACAGTTTACTCTGCTAAGGATTGTACATCTTTTCATCTTTAATCATCGATATCTCGTGAACTACTGATCGTACAGCGGGCGGATGGCGGATTTCGTCAACTTGAAGGAATTCTCTACGAGTTTCAAAATAAATGACAGTCAGGTATAACTGTCATTTATTTTGAAATCCAGCCACAATTTCCCGACATTTTGATTTCCATCCGAGATCCATTCCATTTGATTTCCATGAGAGTTTCATGTTGTCAACATAGAGTAAATGACAATTTGATCACTGCAGGATCCGAAGAATGGGCTAAATGAAGCCTCCTAAATTTTTAACACATACACTAGCCACCATGTACTTCACTCTTCTAATTCTCTACTGTACTACTTCTCAATCACTCATACTGTGGCATTAAAATTCAACGATGGGCACGTTCCACAGAGCGTTCTTCAACCAAGTTAATAATGGAGACAAAGAGATGGATTGCCTGTGAAAAGAACGAAGAGCGAAGTTTATAAGAGGCTGAATGAGCCAGGAAGAAGGGGAGAATTCGAGGGATGGGAATGGCCTAAAGTCAGTTCGGGCCAATGAACTGACTAGGTATTGTCGAGGTGTTCGGGGCAGGCCACTATTGGGGCGTGGCTAGAAGGAAACGTTGAAATACAGAGAGCAGTAAAACAAGGAGCGACGATTGGGTGCTAGGGTAAGCTAGATGACGAAGTATGCCCCGGGGTATAATATCATACCGCTGAGTAGATAAATAGACGCATCACATAGCTGAGTGACGGTCTCAAATACTTTTGTGGAAGTGGGAGAGAAAAGAAACACAATCGAATGAAGGAACAAGAGAAAAATTGGTGAGAAGATTACATTAGAGTAGGAGAGTAAAAAGGTAGGATGGCGAAGTCTTTTATATAGTGTGAATCCAGGAAAATCACCGGGTTTTCTTTTTAAACTACGAAATTGGCAGGCATCATCAGATTTTGTACGTGAATCTTTATCAGGAGTTGAAGTAGAGGTGACATTTTTGAATTTCCTAAGAATAAAATTTTTTAATTTTTATTTTCACCCCGATTGAAACAAGTAGTTTTGCCCATCTCTTCCATAGCATCCTTAGTAGAAATTACACTTCACCATGGAGCCGCGGCAATTTTTCTTCGACGTAGGGAATATCATTGCGGGAGTCTGGTGTGGAGATCTGCAGTGTCATTTTGCTGTAACGTTCAAATAACCTGTAAATAGCTGTCATTAGCGGAAGATTCTCAGTGAACAAATGCATCTTTTGCCGCGATTTGTTTACTTTTTCTTTGCCAAAAGTCCATGACTTAACATTCCACAAAATAAGGGGCGGATCAATAATAACATTCTTCGCTAGAAACAAAATATTTGATCCAATACTTCATTTTTTCCATCTCCAAATAAATGTTTAACTGAATTTACCGCCGCTTTTTTCAATGCAAGCCGCCAAATATCAATCCCAAGAGAAAAAAGATAAAAACCAAACTCGTAGGAAATTGTAGGAAATTCAATTTCCAATAATTTTGGTCCTTATAATTTTTTTGATAAAGTTGGATTTTTTTTTTAAATTAAAGGTGACAATAAGCGGGTTATTTAAAAAATATAAACTCAACCTCAAATTTAAAATGGTGAATGAAGCAGATGAATTTTGAAGTCAAATCTTTTAGAAAATAATCACCTCGGGACATATTATCTTAATTTTCAAAATTCCCTATGAAACAAAATATACGTTCATTCATTGGTGAAATCGATTGTTTTATGCATAAAAAATATTTTTCAACTTATTTAAACGAACGAATTGAAAATTAGATTTTCCTTCCTAATCTCTGTCAAATTTTGAATCAATCACTATTGATATTATGTCCAATTTAAGTGATTATTATTTTCCCAATAATTTATGAATTCCGAAAGAATCTCAATCCATCATTTATTGATTCGTTTACGCTACTTTTTGGTGCATGTCCAGAATATTTGCAGTGATATCTTTTAATTTTTTTTTTTCAACAGGCTCAACACCTTTATGAAACACCTTTAAAAACCTTTTTATGAAACCTATCCAACTAAGATTTCTTCTATAGAAAATTTCAGCATAAATTCTCTCAATTTTTCGTACTGTTATTTTTGTCTGCCATTGCGAAATCCAAGGGAAAAACTCGGGAAATTTATACCATAAATTTCGATAGGAAATCATTTCTTAGAACAAGTAGTAATGAAAAATAAATTCCATTATTTTTTCTGTCTATTTAACATTTTCTCCTCAAAAACACACGGAAGAGGATTGCGGAAGTTTTCCTACAGAACTGGAGAATTTGTAAAAAGCAAATAGAATCTACGGAAGAATTTCCTAGCATATGCATTCATCGGTTCTAGCATGGAATATTCTCTTATTTATGTATAACTGGCCATTATTTCGGGAACTATTGGATTCCGTTTTGCTTCATTATAATATAATTTTCAAAAAACCTTCATTATAATTTTCATAGGATTTATATGATTTCCAGATTTAGGAATAACGGAACGCTGTATATTTTTTCCTAGTCTTGAAACGAATTGTTTAGTCTTACTTATGAATTTTGTGGAAAACTAAGAATTGCAGTCCTGTTTTGAAGAAGAATTGAGAATTAAAGATAAATAATTCGCTTCAGAATTAATGAAATGCTTTGCTTTCCTTTATCTCTGAATATATAGAGATACCATTCAAATTTAAGAACTGTGCTGCCGCATTTCAGCTTCGCGACACTTTGGCTACGTTTCTAACAAATTCTGGCGCTCCCGCATAGCCGTTGAGTGCAGCGACTTACCGCCATTGAGTAATAATCTCTATAGTTGAAGCTAGGGATTGTTACTAGTGCACATGGGTCCCCCAGAAATAGTTCAAAGTGAAGAGGGTAAAAAAACACGGCCAATACTGGTACATCTAGTAATTTCGATATTTACCACGTCAGTAAAGATAGCACAACGAATGCAGTGTCATCAAAAGTTGGCGTAAATCTTTTTGTTCGGATAAATTGAATAGATTAGGTGAAAATAAAGGAAATAAAAATGTCAGATCTCAGAGACTGGATTAATTCTTTGCCAATATTCACACGTTACTGGTTACTTGCTACAATTGGTTTATCATTGATCGGAAGATTTGGAATATTGTCACCTCACATGTTGATTCTCCTGTATGATCATTTCATTCACAATTTTCAAATTTGGCGTGCTATCACAAGTTTACTCTATTATCCATTGAATCAAGCTACTGGATTTCATTTTATGATTAATTGTTATTTCTTATATCGTTATTCACTTAAATTGGAGCGAGGTGAATATGAAGGTAGACCAGCTGATTACTGCTTCATGTTATTCTTTAATTGGCTATGCTGCGTTGTCATCGGACTCATCGGCAATGTACCACTATTGATGGACCCAATGGTACTTAGTGTACTTTACGTGTGGTGTCAACTTAATCAAGATGTCATCGTCAATTTTTGGTTTGGTAATTAACCTCAGAAATCCTCTCATTTTCTAATTTCAAATTTCCATCCTTCTTACCGTGATATATCAATTGGTAATTCCAAGGTTTTAATATTTATGCTTTATGTACAATGAATCAGGCGTTCAATTTTTCAAAATGAATGAGGTGATTCATTATGAGAAAGAAATATTTCATTTTCGCTTAGATATCCAATCAATAATACGGAGATGGGAAAATTAAGATATCTTAATTGATGAATTCTAATTTTTCTGATTTCATTAAGTTAAATACAGTAACCATTCAATATGATGATGGAAATTCAATCAGTAAAATTGCATTAAGATTTACTATGTTTCAGGTACACAATTCAAAGCTATGTATCTTCCTTGGGTTCTTGCTGGATTTAACCTCATAATTTCCGGAGGTGGTATGCTAGAATTGATTGGTATTCTTGTGGGTCATCTCTACTTTTTCCTCAAGTTCAAGTATCCCCAGGAATACGATGGGCCTGAACTCTTAAATACTCCAAAAATTCTTGAAAATTACTTCCCACCACATCGAGCTAACGTTCATGGTTTTAGTAATAGTACACCTAGACCAGGCCAACAAACACTTGGGAGGAATGTATTTCGAAGTTACCAGTGGGGACAGGGCCAAGTTCTGGGCCAATGAATTCATGAAGCAATTTCTTCTTTCAATTCCGAGTATCTCTTATGCCGTGGAAGACATAGTCAAAAAAGATATTCTGTTGAAACTAATGCCATACATTCGAGGAAGGAATAATTATCTCGTTCATAATATAATACTTTTAGAAGTTATCCAAAAAGTTTTTGAATTTGGAAAATACGATAGTTCGAAAAGAAGAAACTTCAGTAAATATAAAACATATTTTTCTCAATGTGTGCACGATATTTCGAACAGACTCATTGATGGAATGAGCGTATTTATATTTTAATATGACTTCAAAGAGACATGGTAATTTTTGTAAATATTTGATCAAATGATTAATTTCATTCGGTCATAATGAATTGTCCCTTTTTGTTTAAGGCGTGAAAAAAGTTGAAATTAATGTCTTCTCTTTATTGTAAAAAATATCAGATTAAACTGAAGTACCGTTTATTGATGAAACTGGAAAAAAAATCATTGCTAATCTTCAATACTTTTGTGAACTAGAACCTAGTCGTACATCCGAGTTTATTTTATATGATAATGTTCTGAAATTAATGATTATTCCGTTGGAGTTTTTCCATTTCTGCTGTTGTATTCCATCATAAAAGTACTACAGAGATCGATGGTGGATTTTTGCCGTAATGCAATTCATTTCTGACTGTTAATTATCGAATTTTCCTAATATATTTCTGATGTTGATCGGAGTTTAGTAATGAAATTCGATTCTATCATTTGACGAATGAGGGAACAATACACAGGCATTCACTCACACTATGAAAGATATTTTTTGCGTTCATATATTTCTGCCTTCGGCTTCCACAAAATCAAGATTCGAATTCGGACTCATTCTAACGTTGTTCATAGATAAGTGCTCTTGCATAACTATCAATGGGGATAAGATTTGATGCCCCCAATACGACTCGTAAATCATTTACTTGCTATAATAGTAATACAGATCCAGATAATCACATTAATATAACGATAAAGTCCTGTTACTTAACTAGCACGTATCAAAAAACTAGAAAGCAGCAGACTCTCCCATTAAAATTTTCATAAACAATGAAAATTTCAGAGGAAAATGAACACTCATTCACCATATTGAAGGATAGAAATGCACTTGACTCTAGTGAAATATCAAATAAGATCCATATACCCACAGCGCTAAACCACCGGGTAAGTTGAAAGGTTGAATTTATTATTATTTTCCATTAATTTATATAATCTACATTTCGTTGATACAAGTTCTAGTGTCTGATTGTTGTATACAGTACAATGATTGCTTTATCACTTCTATTTTTTTACTTGCGAGGACTATCGGTTTGTTTTTCCACAGTCTCGACATCTTCAGCTGCTGGAGCATCACGGAAGTTCGGAAACTGTTCCCAAGGAGCCGATAATTCAAATCTTCGGAATTCTTGAGCCAATTCAAGGGGTTCAGCAACGACTCGTTTCACTTCATCATCGTATCGTACCTGAAATAGTACAAGAAAATTCAAATTAAACTTTCACCACCTTCCTGGATAAGGAATTTTTCTAGAATCAGTAAATGTTTCCCATTTTTATACATGCTGGACCAGAAGTGAGACTGAACATTCTTCGTAGTCAGTTTTTTTACTGAATGAGTAAGACACATTACAGTTTTCAATAGCTTAAGTGGACATATTACATATAAACAGAGTGCAATTTTCGAACCAATTTCTTTATCTGTAGAATGATTATTTCACGAAAATTTAATTCTAACACGCTCCGTAATAATATTACACAGAATGTGAAAATTTTATTTTTGCGGACAAAAATATTCTAAATGGAGAAAAATTGGTTTAAAAATTTCACTCTGATGGTAAGTTTCTCGTTTTTTAGATACTTTTTATTTAAAACTTGGGAACTGGGTGGTGAAAGCTATAAATGAAAGAAATATACAATATTTTAAAGATAACGTGGATATATTTTACCTCAATAAAACCGCTCAATGGGAAATCCTTTCTCAGTGGATGTCCCTCAAAACCATAATCAGTTAAAATTCTCCTCAAATCTGGATGATCGCTGAAAAATATTCCATACATGTCCCAGACTTCTCGCTCGTACCAATTGGCAGATTTGAATACAGAACAGACAGAATCTACTGGTGTTAATTCATCGGTATAAGATTTAATACGAATTCTGCTATTGAATCTAATTGAAAGCAGACAATAAATGAGCTGAAAACAGAAATGGCACAGAGGAATACGGTAAATGTCAAGAATAGGGGCCTACCATATAATCCAATAGTTTCAAGAATCAAAACTTCGGAAAAAAATTGTGGAATGCGCAAGCGAGGTTTAAACTCCCAGCCTTTAAATTACCAGTCTGATGCTCTACCAATTGAGCTATTGCGAGTTCCGCTTTTTTCCATCATATTTTTGATTCTGATATACTACCACATTTCACTACTTCGCTTCCTGAGGCCAATTTAATTTTAATTTTTAATTAAATGATACCATAGGCCGCCATTACAGACAATTACCGTCTATTATAAAAACTCCCCAAAACAGCCCGCTAAATTCGCCTGCTTGGAGATGAAAAGAATTTACACTTCCAAGGACAGTCGTATTATAGCCAAGTTGGAATCATGAGATGAATAAATTCATAACATTTTGAGGGGTTGTTGAGAATTATATAAATGACAAATTAAGAATTGTTATCCGGGAAAAAACTGTCCGTGAATGTCTTATTAACCAAGAAAGAATTCTGCGAAAATTATTCATTGAGTCAGTTAAAAGAAAATAATACAACCTTAAATGGTAATTTTTAATTATGATTGCTCAATTTTGATTGAATATGTCCTTAGCGTGATGGATATGACATGATTATTTCCATAGTTTTAAAATTCATCAGAATCACTCATCACCAACCTCGAATCGATAAGGTCTGCTGGGAACGTCAATAGCTGTGATATCGACCAGTTGAGTATATTGAGAATTTTGATGATCCCTCAGGAACGTCAAAGTAGGTCTTATGCCCTCAGGGGCTATTAGAATCTCCAATTCATCTCCAGCAGCGATTTGTACTTTTTGAACATATTTTGGCAGACAATCAGCTACATAGCGACCGAAATCTTTCATTTGATCCAGATTTTGAATTGCTGCTTTCCGGATTGTGGCTAGAAGCAGAAAAATGTCCGCCAATATTAATAACAATTTCTAATTGAAGCTCAATGATTATTTTTAAATCATTACGTTTTATTTCTTCCGCATTTTCGGTACTTCCTTGAGCGATTTTGAGGGTTGGAGCTGTTGAGATATAACCTGGAAGTCAAGAAACAATCGAAGTTATGTAATTAACAAAATAAAATAAATTCCAATGATTCTCATCAAGGAATGTAAGTTACGTTTCGGAAAAGATTTTAATGATGTTTTCACGGCGTTACGTGCAGTCTGCAAAATTATTGAAGCCATATCCATATATTTTGATAACTATCATAGGAAGTATTCAGAACAGTTATATTTTTTTTCTACTTCTGCATCTTTATTCAAGGTTATTAGGCATTGATTCTCGGCGTGTCCCGATGGAGCTTGACTAACAATTTTGCTTCCACCAGAGGGCATTATGGAGACTGGTATGCAGGGTTGGGTCGTTTCATGGAAATTGGAGTTTATTACTTTACATTGTAAAAAACCAGTAATTTACGTAAAAAACGTCAAAAGAGAAGTTGTGGCACTTGACCCTCATAGGGGATATAGCCATCAAGGATTAGAGAGAGAGAGACGTAAAAAACGTGAATAATGTAAATAACTCCGAAAAACAATACTAACCTCAATTTGTTGTGAAAATTCAATAATTTCAATTATTTTTGTTTGGACTTTGCAATAAATAAATATGAATAAATATGAATAAACATAAAAATTTTATTGTTGCATTGCGCATTTGTAAATTATTATAGACTGTTTCTTTTTTCCAGTTTTAGTTTAACTTGAAAATTACCACCCACGCCATCTTTAGTTATCTATTATAATGTTCCGCATTATGCGCGATTACCATGTCCTTTCTAGGATAAGAAACGAAATGAAAAATTCTAATTTATCGACGTTCGCCGGGACTAAAAAATCCCTAGACTCATCGCTTCCCCCACTTTTCGCCAAACGACTCTGCTCTAACGCCGGATGACTCGATTGGTGGGTCAGAACAGCTTCGTCCTTTGTCACGTCCAGATCGCTTCCGTGCAACTTCATCATTTCCCGGGAAATTAATTACGTTATTTAACCATAATAAATTAACATTAATAATTGTTACTGAGGATTTATTGGGACAATGGAATGTGCAATTCTGAAGGATAGAAAAGGCGAAAAGAGAGGATAATAG
>JABSMS010002696.1:0-16843 GCA_018902275.1 Aleiodes sp. PSUC_FEM 10030003
TGTACTGGTAACGAATTTTCCCTTCTCTATATCTATACCCTGAGAGAAAAACGAATTTTTGTTAAGAATATTTTTTCTCAGAAATTTTCAACGAAAAACTTTCTAGAATCGAAATTGTTTCAGCTCAGATTCAATATTTTTTATCTAATAGTGAATTAAAGTTTTCTTGGTTGAATTGAAATTTGCATAAAAATTTGATTTCACTATTAAAGCAATATATAATATCTGAGTTGAATCAATTTTAATTCAAGAAATTTTTTCGTCAATAATTTCTAAGTAAAAATATTCTTGACGAAAATTTGTTTTTCTCTCGAGCGAAGTGAATTTCCTACATCTAAGTCAATTTTCTTGCAACAAATCATTTCTTAGAACAGACGAAGAATTACTCGAGACATATGTGACTGCATGGACATACTCTCACACACACAGATTTTTCTTAATACGATTTTCCATTTTTACGGATCATCAGATAGCTTCCAACGAAACTCCGAAAATAGAAAATTATAGCGAACATAAAATTTCCATTAAAAAGCCAAAAATAACTCAGTTACCAAGTTAATCCCCGCGAAAATTGAATGACTCCTCCAAAGAATCAAAACGATATGTTTCCTCAATTCAGTGAAATTCCATTCTCAATTAATTCGCAGTTCAATGCAGTGTTAATTTCATTATCCGTGATTGTTTTAATGAAGGAAATGTCTGACTATCAACGGAGCTGAAATTTTGTCACTAAGGGGCCTAGAGAGAACCAGAGACAATTGTTATATACCATATAACACAAGTACGTTATCTAACGCACAGCCAAAACTACACAAACATATTTACCAGGCACATGCTGGTTGGTATGGTACAATTCTGCACAACTACCTGTGCAAATACTTAGGCAGTTGGAACCCGATCCTCGGGTTCGTACGTTTGTTTAGTTACACTCTCGGTACCGAGCCGAAATGTATCCAGACAGAAGGGTTATGCATACAGTCAGTTTCATACTGGCATATCTGATCTTTAAACTATATATCAACTTGTCTGGTAGTTTTGCACAACGATCATTGCAAACAGGATGAAAACTATAATAGCCACTGCAACTAGTGCATTAATATTCCAACTTGCCGTCCTCTTTTTCCCCCTACTTTGTCGGCTAAGTTCATGACGAACCCATAAATGATGAATCAACGACCCTCTTTCGACAAACAATATCATCACTTTCCTACATTATCATTTTTTTTCCCACTTTGAATCGATGAAATGCACAAAGAAAAATATCTATATCCCCGTATAACAGAAATCGTCAATTACTTCATGAAATACATTATCTACTTTAGTCACAGAATTTCTTAAACTTTTCCATAAATTTAAATATTAAACACCACCTGCTTTATGACAGTGAATGATGCTAATTGAAAATACTCATTATCATGATGGGATCGTAATAAAAAGAAGGAGTTGCCAGTTTTCGTTACTAGAACGTTGATGGAAAAGTTTTGATTAATTCTCTATAATGAAAGATACGGAATTCGATATCGGGAGAGAAGAGAGAGTAAAAGGGTTTTGGTACACTGCGGCAGACGATACGCCATGTACAGTTACATAGTATTGCCCTCGGTAGAAACTACCGGTCATGGCATTCTAGAGGCCTCCGAAAACTATTGAATAGAAGTTCTGTACATGAAAGGTGTACATCGGCCACCTGACTGTCTACCGAATGCCACTATACCACTCAGTAAGTTCAAGGGGTCGTAGAGCTTGTCTATTGATCCATCTACTTACAATTCCAACTCTCTGCCACGATGCTTACCTCCTCTTTTTATTCCTCATTCTCTTGCCCTTCTCACTCCTTATCCTCTTCTCCTTATTCTGCTTCTTCTTATGCATGTTTATTATTTATCCGACAAGTTGGCGGGACATAACGGTTGTTGCGCGGACGATGCTACAACGATATACTGCAGATTAATTTCACACGACCCTATACGCCATTCCATGTATATACCGTTGACGCGAGGATACTGCGATGAGATTGCACTCCCTGTTGACGCCACGTGGAAAAAAAGAATTTAAGATTAAAAAAAGACGTGAAGATATGTTAAAGTTGTTCCGTTATGTTGACGTGCTTCAGGCGCCCTCTCAACTTTTAATACTTGAGTTTATGCTTTTCCCTTCTTCTAATATAAAAGATTCCGCTTTTCACAGAAAAAAAGTAAAACTTGAAACAAAAAAAAATCCATTTACTTTGTTTAATATTTAATACTAAAAAGCTCCGTTCTCTCGAAAAATAGTTCACTCTAGGATGAAAGTGGATACTCTTTCATTATCAATTCACGTTGCACATAGTTGTAATGATTTGGACGGTAAGCAAATGATATTAATTATTGTTCATTCAGCAATGCGTCATGAAATTATCACAATCGTGATTTAATAATGCACAAAGTGTACACGTGGAAATGCGTTAATTTTCGTGTAGATAAATCGTGATAATTTGTTTATTATTTATTTCTCATCTTCAACGAGGGTCATAGCAGCCTTGATGCCAGTGACCTTTCACTTCTCCTCTTACTCCACGTAACTGACCGCACGCAGCCTCAATCTTCCGGGTTTGGGGCAACGGCGATTATTGACCGTACGTTTTATTGTAAAATATATTCCATCCCTCACTTACTGGATACTTACGCAAAGACCCTCCGAGCACTACCAACCGCATACTCCTCCATCAAGCATCATTTAATGCACTTAGTGGGTATTAAATTTTATGATTCAAAATGAACAATAATCAAAAATTCTCAGGAATTCTTCTGCCTCAATGCTCCAATTAATTCAATCACAAAAAACAATTTCATAGATTCATAGAAAATTAGGAAGAATTATTACAAACGGAACTTTGTGAAAAAAAATTGAACAAATTAATAACATAACTTCTAATTCAATTAATGAATTAATGGCTTCATCGGTCAATATTGCGTTTATTATCACAATACAAAAACAAAAATTTCCCAACGTTTCGGCTCCATTTCGGTAGCCCTCATCAGGGGGAATTATTAACTGAATGAGAAATAAAAAATCAAAATAAATATAAATTACATGATTATTGCAAAATTATTGTCTATATTGATGAATGAATTAATTACTGATCGTATATTGATCATTTAATAATGATAAATTATTCTTAAAAATCTTATTTACCTATAGGTAAAAGTTTAATGTGAACCCTAACCTCACTAATCTATTGATTATTTTATCGAAGTTTATCACAAGAAATTCATTTCATAAATCTATTCTAACAAGAGTATATGTTAGGTTAGATTGTTCATTAAAATGATTAATTAAAATTCACGAAACAAATACCTTGTTCTCTTCTCAAAGGTGGGAATTGAAAGAGAAGGGGGAATATATAACTTTTAATTGCAAATTCAAAAAAAAAACATTCAATCAATTTTTTTGTTCATCCATTTATAAATGAGATTCTCGTGAACTGATTGACAATTTAAAATGTGCCGCAATATTTCTTGACTAAATTTTTCCATCAATTTTTTTATTAAGAGAAAAAAAAATTGATGAACGTGGCCAGTTTATCGACCAATCACTGAAAAATAAAAAGTATAAAATATTAAAGTTTTTTTCAGAATTTTTTTTCATGAAAATTCTTTTTCGCAAGTTCCACCGAAGAAGAAGAAACACTATGAAATACCATGAAACGCAATGAAAACTGTTTTTCACGGTGCTCGAAGTTTTTCTCCCAGAATTTTTTTGTAAAATTCAACCGTGCACCCGGAAATTATTATCAATACAAACTCAATTTCTATTACTGTCGGGACATTAAGCCCCAGGTGTGCTCTAAAATTTGTAAAATCATGAAGTAATTTAAATACATATAACTCCAGTTTGCTCGTTTACAATGATTCAACATAGCAGCATTGCAGCATGGGAGAACCGTGTTCATGAATTTTCTCCTGGTTTACAGTACAAGGTTGGAAAGTACATCCAAGGATGCTTTTGAAATGTTCTCAAGAGGCTATCCCCAAAGCGATCGTTCCTCCACCATGTTTCTCATTCACCTAACCCTCCATCCCCGCCAACTCTACTCCTCCAGAGTCCACAGTATGCATTTTGGTAAAGTCCAATTTCATTCTAGGAGAGCGGTTTACGGTTTGTCTGGGTCCCAGCCTCGAAAACTTGAAATCACCAGTAGGAAAAGGCGAGTGGCGAATGCCCTACGCGAAATTGTACAAGTGTATATTTCATAACATATATATGTATATGTTTTGGTTATAGAGTTGGTGCGCATGATGCTAAAGTAACCCCAGTGCACATTTGGTAGGCAAATGGTCGACAACTTCAGCCCAAATATTGAAACATGTACTTGTGAAGCAAGCCTTCTCGTTCTCCTGGGTATGGTTATGCTCTAGTGTACATTATGTATATATGTATTACTGGTTGAATATATACCTGGCAGATTCAATGCCTTCTTTCGCTATATATCTCATGGGAAAACAGAAGTTTCAACTATTTATGTAAATGTCAATTTCAACTGTATTACGTGAGATAATATTGTTGATGGAAAATTTCTGCGAGTAGAATTGATTTCATTTAAATATTCAAATGATTTTTCAAGTATTCTGCGATTATTATTCACTGTTAGAAAATTATTAATTAAAATTCAATGAAAAATATTAAAATTTTAAGAACTCTCATTTCGCTTGAAATTTCAGGGAATTTATTTCTTGAAAATTCATTTGACATGAATATATTCAAATAACATTTGAAATTTCAGTGTAAATCACTGGACATATTTCCATTAAATTATAATTATTCGTACACATTC
Source organism: Aleiodes sp. PSUC_FEM 10030003 (assembly GCA_018902275.1). NCBI lineage: Eukaryota > Metazoa > Arthropoda > Insecta > Hymenoptera > Braconidae > Aleiodes > Aleiodes sp. PSUC_FEM 10030003. The sequence goes on from JABSMS010002696.1 coordinate 4,814, forward strand.
GAAGTGAATTATTAAATGAATAAATGAAATTTCAGGCGATTGATGAAAATTCAGTTTTTTTGTGTTGAATTTCCCATTAATAGAAAATTCAAGTTCACCCATTATTTAATTTTTTATTCGTATTTGAACATTCAGATTGCTTATTGAAATTTCAATGCTTCGTGTATCTTAAAACTCATATTTTAAATTTTTCATGAAAAATGAAATTTCAAAGATAATTCTGTCTTAACTAGCATTGAAATTGCGATTTTGAACTATCATGCAGATATTGATACTCAATTTCCTGTGGCGCTGTGGATATATTCAATGATTCGCACGACATTAAATTAAAAAAAAAAAAAAAAGAAAATTAACGGTGTTCCGTGAACTTGTGCGAATGATGAAACGTGAATCACTGGATAATAACACGTACGTGATTTAGTTCTTCAAAAAGTATTAGAGAATAAATAACACGCTAAGTGAATGTATAAACTGTGAAAGTGGTTGCGGAAAAAAAAGAAAAGACCACTACTCACCCTCTGCAATCTGCCTGGAACTCGCAGTATATGTGCTATTTATGCTAAAGAACTGTAGTTCCCAGAAGTATTGCGGGCGCACGTCTGTTTATATATTTCCGGCGTTTTGTGAGCATCAAGGCAGCATTTCAGTGACGTATCTGGTATTTTTTTCCATTTTTTTTTCTTCTGCGTTGGCATACATCCATTTACATCGGCAACGTTGCGACGTCGTCACTCACTCGACGATTTCAATTTTTTTTTGTTCCTTCTCTCTCTTTCTCCTCCATTCTTCATTTGGTATGCTTTCTCTCTTCTTCCCCTTTCTTTCCACCCCCTTCGCGCTTTCATCTCTCATTTTTCCCTGTAAGATATAGTACGCTATATAACCAATGGTTACAGTAGTGTCAGCAAGTACGGTGATTCGTTTCGTATTTTCCCTTCAAATGTCAAGATAAATCTGTGCTGTTACATATTTTTCCTTGTTTTTATTTTTAATTCTTGTTTTCTCTTCATAACTGAAATATAATATTACGAAATGCGGAAAAGTTAATGAGCAATTAATTAAGAATTTTTTCCAAATTAAAAAATATTAATTACTCACTGTATATTAACAAACTAATTAAAAAAATTAAATTCCACCATCTTTTTATCTTTGTAATTTAGAAAAACTTCAAATGTATTAAAAATAATGATTTAAAAAAATTAACTAAAAACTACGTTAACCCAGTGGAGAAACATTGGCACAGGAGGGAGAATTTAATTAAGCAGAAATTGTCACGTAAATGATGTTCATCAGCATACCGATTATATAGCCTCAATGAGCCCAACTCTCGTAGTTTGTAGTAGTAGAGATTGCACGTACTACTCCTACTGACAATATCACGTCACAGTTGGGTGTAATTATTTCTTGTGGTTAATTTCTGAAGCACTTTTCATGTACAAGCATACACTGCCTAGAGAGGAATCTTGTTGAATTTACTGTGATAAATTCACTTATTCAACGGTAGTATACATATGCAAAGACGTGCGTGGAAAAGCAATTAGTGGATTTCATTGCAATGTGCAAAGCCAGTATGAGGGATGTTTAGAAACTAGTAATATCTCTGGGTAGAAGGCACTGATGTATGATGCATCATGAGAAATCCTCCAATCACACATATCTTCTACGTGTCTAGCGGAATAAATGTATAAATAAATATCAGCCTGAAACATTTTCGGTAGTTTCGAAGTATTTTTTGATTATCTTTAATTAGCTTTTTTCAAAGATCTTCATGTTTTGAGATGTCTACAACATTTTTCGATAATTTTCAAGACCATGTATGTGTGTGAGTATGTATGTGACCAATTTTTCGTTCACGGTTTCTCATTAATTAATAATGCAATTGGAATGATCAATGCTGCAATTGAAGTGTCTTGATGTGGATTAGTGTTGATTAGATTGTGGTCAAAATCGGTTCAGTAGTTTTGTAGTTTTTTAATAAAACAACGGGAAGCTCTTGGTATGATTTCAAAGGATCACACCTATTCTAATGTATATCTACTGATACACCTCAATTCGCGAGCGAGCGAGCAATAACGCACCCCAATTCACGAGCGAGCAACTACGCTCTTCTAGTTATATTCTATCTGACCTTGATATTAATTCATGAATAATTAGAATTCGGTTTTTTTGGTGATCTCTTTATATTGATGAATTTGGGTCATTCGAATTAGTTAGCATCAACGTTTTGTCATCTTCAGGATGCGAATTTCATTCAATCAACTACATGAAAAGAGAGACGATATGTAAAAATGAAGAAGATAAAGCGGAACTTATCATTTAGTCTGGTGACATTCAGGAAATTATGTAATGAATGAATTAGATACCTTCAGGCATAAGAAGAACTGTCCTTTAGAATTACACATGAACTCAAAATTCCATATGCATGGAGATTAATCTAAATGATAATAGAGAATTCATAGAATCCTAACACAAGTTTGTAACGAAATTGTGAAAAAGGAATTAATGTGAATTATCATGCATTTGTGATGAAAATTATGTTTGTGTCGAACCTCATCGAATGATAATACTGTCACCATGAAATGAACGAATAAAAAGAAACAGAAGGCACGACAAAAATGAATTCAGTTGCGCGACAAATATGACTAATCTAAATTCACGGATTTTTTTCCGTGATTTTTTTCAAGAGGTATGAGGAAAATGGTATATTTCGATACAAGTGCGACGGGTTTTTCACGGGATTTTCACGAGTGTGAAGTTGGCGGCCCTAGGCGGAGTCGAGGGCTGCCAATCACACGAGGCTGAAAAATCCCGTCGCATACGTGTCGAACAATATTTTATGACAGTGATGTTACGTTTTATGAATGTCGAACTGTGCCTTTTTTTGTTTACTAGTAAACGAAAAGACTTTCCTTTTAGGAATTAACGAAAAGGCACGAGGAGAACGTAGCAGCAATGTCAAGAAATTATTTTTATAAAATGAGTTATAATCTCTTCAATAATCTCGAATAAATAATTCAAAATAATCGAAGCTGATGGATGATAATCTCAATCTCGAACGGGTTTTTCTTGGACAATAATTTTTCCTGAGCCTACGAACTTCGGTGCTTAAGATAAATCATTATCTCTTAAGAAAAATATATCGTCGCCTTAGACTCAAAAGGGCGTAAGTGCCATTTTTTAAAATCTACGAAAATTGAATCTACATTTTTTTGTAAGAATACTGACTTACGACCTTTTATTATTCAGCAAGAAAAAATGGCACTTACGCCCTTTTGATTCTAGGGCGACGATATGTAAAAACCTACGGACCTCTTCCATAAAATCATTAATCTTTGAGACATTCCTCAAAAAAAATATTAGAATCAATTCCACTATAAGAATAATTATTCTTCAATCCGTTGTTTCGGATCGTAAGACACGGTCCAAGAACATTCGAAACAATTGTTTCCGCCGAAGTGCTTACCTATTTTGATCATCAAAGCTTCCATTTATTCTATATATAGAGAACATTGTCATTACTGTGAACCATGAACGTACATTTCCACAGATGGAGCATTATTGTCTATCGTGACCTCCTCTAATGAAACAATTTCCTCTAGGATTGCAAGGTAGTTCAGGAAGATACTCTGAGGACAATGGTAATGTAGTTACGTCTATCGAATTAGTATAATTTAGTGAATTCCATTGTGCAATTTCAATGATTAATATATTATGTTCAAATGAATTTTCTTAATTATCAACATTATAATTTTAATCATAAAAAACCCATAATAATTAATTAAAAATGCTTGATTGAAAATGCAGAAAAATCACAATTACATACATGATAATTAACCGCACCAACATCTAACGGTTTAATAATATGTAAAATAATACTGCAAAGTATATGTATATATCACGACGAGTTTTGTCGAAGCAGTAGCTTTACACGCAAAACAAGCCAGCGGGTTTTTGAATCACGACGGGGGCTGGAAAATTGCACGGGTGGCAATTTACAGGAACGCCGGATACGTATTAGCTGGCATTATGCAATGTCGTGGCATGATCCTTCTTGAATTAGCGTGCCACTCGTGCGGGCTTCAAGGCTCTCATCATTTTTTTTCTCCGCTTTTCTCTTTCCACTCTCGAGTTTTCCTGACTATGGGAATATTTCTAGACTCTGCGCTAATGTACGATCGTGTTGAATTCATTTTGACATTGAGTTACATTAATGTCACGCTTAATGAAGATTACAATTATCGAACACGCTGATCCAATGAATGCTTCAATACTTTGCAATTAGTGACAATTAATCCGGACATTTAATCTTCATCAATAAATAATTATTAGTTAATTGGATGTTTCCTTCTGTTTGAGATTACTTGCAGAAATTGGAACGATTTAAGGAATTGAAGTGAAAAAATTATGAACTTATTTTGGGTCATTCGGGAGGATCGATGCTACTGAATAATAGATTCAAAAAGCATTGGAGCAAATTGAGAAATGATCCGTAACTGTATTAAATGGCCATGGAAAAGCCATGAGAAACTTCGGAGAGTGGAGGTCAACCATTACTATAAGATAAGCTGACCACTGCGGTTTTGATGACGCACGCAAATTTATCTTCAGAAGGTGAAAGCTTGCGTATTCATTAAGAGGGTCGTGATCGTTTTAAAATTTATGGAAGATGAATAGAGGAAATAATGGCGAATGATAAAAATCGCTGAGGTTTTATTGCATTTTTCTATAATTTTTTTCCCTTTTTTTCACAACGCACAGTTTTGTCGATTGATTGAAAAACGATATGATCTTCGCTGATGGCCCTCCAACAGTGTAAACCAATCACGCACAACCTCCAGCGTCATAAATCATTTATTCGAATACTTCCCTTGCGCTTATACGCGCCAATATAGAGCCGTTGTACGTAAGGATGTTCCAACAGGGAAGAATTTCATAACTTCTTAATTGCACATACCGTGAAAGCATCTCTCATTTACATTTATATATAGAATTCCAATAGTGTACAGCGTCCAGCATAGTTGTGGCTTAATTTTTCATGCCTTTATTCTTCAATAAATTCTTTTGATTTTTAATGGAAATTGTGCGAATTTTGTAATAAAAATTTCATTCGGAAATTATGGACAGAAATATATCTCTACAATGTTGAAAAATTATTATTTGAAATTCAACGAAAAATTGTTAAAATATTTAACAAACTTCAATCAAATTGCAGTTTCATGAAATTCATCCCTTGAAAATTCATTTGATAAAAATATTCAATTTCTATAAAAATATTTTATAAAATTTGAAATTTCAGCGCAAATTATTCATCAAATTTCCATTGAATTATGATTTTTTGGACACATTTAAATTGGAATATTCAATGAATAAGTGAACGTTTAGGCAATTCATGAAAATTAAAAGCTTTGTTGCGTTGAATTTTTGATCAATAGAAAATTCACTTTTTTTTATTATTTAATCTGCATTGAAACCTTCTGCATTGAATCCTCACATTGATCTTGAATTTTCAATTCTGTTTTAAAAGCATGCATTCCATGCTTCGAATATAATTCACCGCAATAAAAATTACCATCATAACATTACAATTGTTAAGTTTTTTATTTTTCCATCTTCTTGCTCAATACTTCAACAATTTACGAAGAAAATTGTAAGAAAAGAAATGCAATTTATAGAAATCACTTGGGAAATCAAATTTTTCTGAAGAAGAGCAACAACTTCATGAAGCAGAAGGAGATTTCTCTCTCGCGTAGAAGATTTTAAATACTGCCAGGTGAGATACACGGTAGTGGTATATAAATTCTCAAACAGAGTTCTGCACTTAGCTCACGGCGCCAGAATGAACTCGGGATGGACTTGAAAAAACCTCATCCCCTTTCCTATCCTTTTCCCCACGCGTTTTAACCTTGTCGTCGTACTGAGGCACTCAAAATAATTCATCATTATATGAGGTGACTTAGCTAATTTACTTTTCACCTCTACATTTGTGCAACTAAGAGGCAGATAAATGTTTGATTATATTTTTAATTAATTCAATTGTTTAAAATTAATTTTAGAATTTAGTTTTTATTACTTTTCTTACTGCAAAGTTTTGAATCACTAATTGAATATGGTTTGAGCACCTTCAAGCTGATTGTACATCGAGTAACGATTTTCGATTGAATTCATTAGGAAATAATGAGTTAACAAGTAAAGTGTAGTTTTTGCTCGTTGAATTAATAAACATTGAAATTTCAAGTAGTTTAGTTAGGGCGATTTCAAATAATTCCTTCGAACCAAAAAACCTCATTCATCGACTAAATTTCAATGGTCTTTATCAACGAATTTATTCGAAAAATTGATTATGAAAAAACCTCATAACAACCTTATTCAATAAAAACGATTGAAACAGAAATTATTTCAAAATTTCCACAGTGCAGCAAAAAAAGAACGCGGAATAATGTAATTGGCAATTTTGCGTTTTTATAGCTAAAAAAACTGACTTCTCATTTACAATTCACACAAAAAATTACCAACTGTGCACAATGAAATTGGGGAGAAAGAGCCTCAAGTCATATGGATTATATTCTCAAATGTTGTGAATGCCCGAATGCACAAGGAATACGTAAGAAGGAGAAAAGTGCCAAGTGCTCTTGGCTAGTGCATCTGCGGGGACTTTTTGCCCATGACAAAGGAGAGAGAAAATAAAAAAAACATCATGTGGAAAAAGAATGTATGTCCGTAAGGCAGAGAGTGAAGCTGCTCGAGTGTGCCAGAATGAGGAATAAAAAATACGAAAAAGGAGTTAAAAGAAGCAGGGTGCCGCGAGCCCATCCGCATAAATGGGAGTAATCATCGAGCGCTCTCGAGAGGCCTGTGAAGAGCATCTTCACCTAACTCTCGGTGCTATTACCCCAGGCTGATGCTCGGACACTAAGTTTTCTCCATGATGCGTTTATCAATTTTAGAAAAGCATTTTCACATCACTTTAATTCACATCCTCACGATTGACTCGCAACGGAATCAGTTGAAGAATATTAAATTTCCATAGAAGCATGAGAAGTTCATTGAACCCACGCGACAAGGGACAGAGCGAGTTGAGAGTAAATGTTGATCATAAAATTTTGAAAATAAATCATAATTCTTTGTGAAAACACGCGATAAGACCTGTAAACACGCGAATCCCGGTTGATTCTCAAAGTTCATTTGAAAAACTTCAGGAACTTGTGTGTTTTTTTTGAAACTCCATGGCTCCAGTGTCTTTTCTTTTTCGGATGAAAGAAAAACAAAGGATGCCCGTGAAGAAAATACGTTAGTTGTCACTGGGGTGAGTCAAAATGCCACGGGCTAACTAATTGCTTGCGATGCTACGTACAAAGTGAAATGGAGACAAGTCTTACAAAGGATAGTTGAGATATGCAATTGTGCACGAGAGCTGTCTTCAAGATCATACGCTCTTCTCCCTTACATAAACCTAACCCGGAAAGTCGTGCATATTACGCACCCAGGACATTGTCAGGATGTTTGGTAACATGCGATATACACGAACGCGTTCGTGCAGATACGCGAGAGGCGTACATTTACCTTCGGGGGCTTTAAATGTAACTTTAATGCATGCTTTAGTGAAGACATGATGCGCTTACGAGGCTAGGAACTTCTTGAATTTACAATGACGTTATTGAGGAGATAAAGAACGAAATTATTATTTCATCCAGAGAACATCAAATATACATCAAAACTATTTCAGTGTTCTGTACCAGAATTCTATCTCAATAATTTCAAATATTAATTTAAAATAATTTCCCATATAATTTATTGAAATTCTAGTATTGTCTCCTGCCTCATTCTTTTTATTCTATTTTCTTTGGGTACGCCGTAAAATCGAGAAAATTTTATTTCTTTTTCATTTTTATTTTTATATCTTAGGGATTGAGTTATAAATTTGTCAGCACTCAGTTGTCATACTTGAACACGACACGAAGACCTTTCCTTCAAAGGATATTTTTTGTGAACATTCAAACTTTCACAAATTTATCTCTTCATTCAGTATACTATCAGAATAAAGAAAATGGGATTTGATATTTATAAAGAGCCTTCCACCATTGAATTAACGAGAGGAATACATCTCGAAATAGTTTCACTAGTCTCTTATGTGAATATTCAGAATATCTTGAATTCCACTGAAATATTCACGAGACTCGTATTCAATTGTTTTCCGCCTTTATTTCTGCCTCAATAAATTGATCTGAATCTGATTTATTCAATACAACATATCTCAACGTCACAACTACGCAACTCCTTAAGACCGGATACATAGATAAGCAACAAAACGACTTGAGTATGGATTCGTTCAAGAAGACATTATTAAAGCCGCACTCTCGTTTTTTCTGCTTTCGTTCTCTTCCGAAGAAAAATACACTTTTTTTGGTTCTGCGAAAGTAGCATTTACTACCATAATGTATTCAACTCTCGGACGGCCGGAAACATTAAGTACTTTATAATATTTCGTGAACGTTGTGCTCGAGGTGGATTCTGGCTCATGGAATTTTATGGGAGTAGGATATACACTACTGTAATACACGTGTGCTACATCTTGAGCCAACTCGAACAAGTTATTGTATATACATATCACACCATTTTCTCAAACAATGTGGTAAATCAAAATTTTTATGATTTATCGTGATACTCACGTCAGTAAAGTTACTTAATTTACGATAATAAACTGGAGATTGTTGCAACTTAGCGCTCGGGATTTTCTTGGGAAGCGGCGCAGACATAACATCAAAGCCCTTTCAATTGCATTGATGTGAAGCACCTTGAAGATACTCAGGGCGAGGTGTTTCTGACATTGAATTAGAGTACCGTGGTATTAGTAATGAAAGGTTTCGCAGTGCAGTAATCAGAGAGCCAGTTCCAACCGCTGTAACCATTGATTCATTGACCTGTTAAAGTTTAGCACGTTCAGATTCTAGATTTGGGACCATGTAGGTCGAATTCACCAATCAGAAATTTAGGTTCAATTCAGTGGTAAAATGGCAAAGCGCCACAATAGCTTGAACGGACTTAATCGAGGATGCGGATGATGCTGAAGGTCATATTTATCATAACAAAGTCGGGTTTCTGGGGGTCTTGTATTGCATTGGTTATAAAAATTCAAATGCTCGAAGATTTTTTTTCATCGTAGGTTGAATTCAGTAGTGAAGAGGTAGAACAGGATAATTCGATTTTTGTCGCCGATCTTCTCTTACGAATATGTCGGAAACTAATGGAGATACGCCCTTTTTGCCGTAATGCTTTTTTGTAGAGAATTTCAAGAACTACAAAAAAGTGTTAGGACGAAAAGGACGTATCTCCATTAGTTTCTGAGATATTTGAGAAAAATAATTGGCAGGGAAAATCGACTTGACCTGTTATTTTGCTTCACTTCTGAATTATCTTTAAAATTTCGTTTTTCATGGAAAATTCAAGAACGATATGATTTTTCAAGATTTAATAAGCATTAAAATTTTTAAAGGCCAATGAAAAATTAAATAGTACATAAATTGAATTCTCATAAATTACTTAAAATTTCATTTAGTCACTGAATAATCAATGATAATTTAATGGAAATGTGACCAATAATTTGCGATTAAATTTTAAATCTTATTTGGCTATTCTCGTGGCAGATGAACTTTCAAGAGATAAATTGAGTGAAATTTTAAGTTGCTTCAAGTTCTTTAAATATATCAATATTTTTCGCTGAATTTCGAACAAAAGTTCTCTAGTAGCCTACAGTAATGATAATAATGTACCATAAATTATTTAAATACCGAATCGCAATGAATTTCCGTTAATTTGAACTCTATCTTTCACATTCGAGGCATTCTGCCCCCTATTCCGCGTCTTATTCTCAATTTTATAACATGAAGTATCAAAGAAACATAAAAAGTACGAAAAATACAGTCGAAATTTGTTGGAGCTCTCAATAAATTTATAATGAAATCGAAACTTTCTAACAATCCATTAATTACTTGAACATGTTTCTAATTAGAAACCAAATAATCAAACATTGAAATAATATGTAATGATTCCCTAAATTCCAAAAAATCAATATCAACATCCGGCCGCTCCCTATTAATGAATTTATTGCATTAATTTACCATTAAAATCATATCAATAATGTATCCAATTTTCAATAACATCATTTGTTTTCGAATTATCTACTTATCGAATCTACCATTATCGAAATTTCTCTGTGATTTAAATATCATTATTATTAATATATCAAATTGAATAATCCATCAGTGATCTTCCTTCGGTAAAATTTTCCACAATCGAGAAATGAAAGAAAATATCTCTCTGCTTCTCATAAAAAATTTCCACCAATATATCTGAATTTCTATCGAAATCAACTTAGTCCTCTTCAATTCATAACAATTCAATAGATTCTCGAGTCTTGTTATTGAATATTTCATTGTTCTCAACAGCACAATTTCCAATATACATGAAAATGGTGATAGTGAAAATAGGGCAATGTGTAATACAATAAGATTCTTATCAACTAGGAGACGTTGAAGGAGCCTCTAGTTATAGGGTTTTTCGCATAGCAGTAGTAACACTTTATATCCTCGTTATCGGTACACAACTTGAGGCGAATTGCAACGTGACGATTCTCCAGTGTAGTAACAGAGTACCCACTTGTATTCAACGAGGGAAATTGTGCGTTCGAGAATACAACTAGTGTTACTAAACTGCCTCAACAAATGAGATACTGTAGTGCTATTTTATTCAACAAGAACCAATAAATTTGTTTAATTATTTTAAAAGTGAAGGAGAATAATCTGAATAGATTATTCACGTAAGAAAATTTATTACTACTGTAGTAAATATTTTTAGACGAACATGCAATTCACAGTGTATTTATTTATTAACGATATTTCCAAATATTTGAATGTGAGCACTTGCACTGTTTAAAAAAATTGAAAATTCAATACTAATGAGCAATTAAATATAAAAATCGGAATTTTAATTCTAGTTAAGATTGAAATATCCTTGAAAGTTTATTTTTTATGGAACATTCGAGAATTAGATGATTTTTTTAAGATTTGAGTGTGGAAGGAATGAGTGGATAAAAAGTGAGTCAGTTCTGAATGCAAAGTTGAAGAGTAGAAATCGTGGGCCAGCAATATAATTATGTGATATAAATTGAAATATATATCATAGTATATATAATTTCGCTGAATTATATGACCCCATATTTTCCATATAATTTTCAGTATATTTTTTCATTATATAGTTTTTTAATTCGGGTATTCTGATTTGAAAATTAATCTTCGATATTTGAACTAAAATTTTGCATTCTATCTTCGAATATTCAATACATTTCCCATTTTAAATGTAAAACACTGAATACACAAGATTCAACAATTCTTTTTCTTCGGTCTTAAGAAAAAACGACAACTCATGGAATAACAGACCAGAACACAGTGAAACGAAGAGAAATCGTGACATTTTCCCCAGTGAAACACCATCAGGGAAACGATTCTTCCTAATCCACTGTGTTTTCCTCATTCTTCTACTTCCACTCTCTTTTCCCTCGCTGTACAGTCACTGACTTACGGTTAATTTTCCAGTAAATAAACGCCAACAGTTGCATACAACTGAGGGGATGCGACACACAGGCTAGGCCCCCAGAATCGATAGTCCATTATACTGAGTTAAGTTACTCGATTTATATGTACGCCATCTTCCATCGTACGTCTTACCCTAGCCTCTCGCCTCCTCCCTGCGGCTTGTGCTGCGTTCAGAATTTGTAAGGACTTTAGAAATTCCAGGTGACAATTTCACCCCATTGATCTATCTTGTGTTTCACATTAATTTTCATTAATTCTATTTCATTGAACGTGCGTCATCCAGTTCAAGTGCGTACGACGACATCGGGATGATGCAAGCCTGGTTGAAAATATTTACGTAAAATTTCTACGTAAATGTTTATGTAAAGGTTTGGAACCTCTTTTTACGTAAATGTTTTACGTGAAGATTTTACGTAAATATTTTTAACCGGGGGAGGGGGGG
>JABSMS010002707.1:5816-16839 GCA_018902275.1 Aleiodes sp. PSUC_FEM 10030003
TTATCCAACTTGATCATTTTATGCTTCCATCTTAGATAGAGGGCGTCTGTCTCTTTCTTGAAATTCTCTTTCTCCATGTTGATTCTTCCAAGTTCACACGCTATACGTTCACACGTTCATAAACGCTATCTACATCCCTGTGACGCCCCATACAGAAGAAGGCTCTCATATTGTCCTGTTTTTCACAAGCTACATCATCGAAGATCATGATGGAATTTGGTCACGCGTCTTCGGCAACAGTGGACCATGACGTTTTTTCCCTTTTTTCTTCTGAGCAGCGCCATCAAAGTTCATGATTGGCAGTTGGGTACTTTGCTTTTTGAACTTCATTATCATGACTAATTGTGAGAGCTATGAATACAGCATATTTATACTCGTCAGTGCCAGTCGTTTGATAGTCGTTCTTGTTGAATCATCGTCACAGTTGAAACTCAGAAAGCAAAAAATCATTTTTGTATGCTGCCGCAATGACCAGCAGCGAAGGGCCTATGGTTTGCCTGCAAAAATGAGCCCTTATTATCGTATCATCACCAATAACCGCATCATCGATGAACGATACACAAAGGGAGAGCAGCAGAAGAGATTGCCCACCTCCCTCCTCCAAACGCAACAGTCGACTGGCACTGCATTCTATAAATACCTGCTATTTATTCAATTTTAAATCAGTTGTTTCGAGAGCATGAAGGAGTGTGCACGAAAGAAAGAACGTCGAGGGAAAGGTTTAGTCAATAGTATTATCAATGAATTGCCTGTCGAACTCCAGATACCAGGTTATCAGTACTGTGGACCAGGAACCAAACTACAGGAACGTTTAGCTCGTGGTCATCTTGGAATCAATCCTCTCGACGTGGCCTGCAAAGATCACGATATAGCTTACTCGAAAACTAAGGATAACCTAGCTGCCAGACACGCAGCTGATAAAATTCTCAACGAAAACGCTTGGAAACGTGTTCTCGCCAAGGACGCAAGTCTGCCTGAGAAAGCAGCCGCTTGGGGCATTGCAAACATTATGAAGGCTAACACTTCTCAAGGTATGGGAATGAGAGAAAACTTGTTCCCACTAAGAAGAAAAAAAGTGGAAAAGGCGCTGAGAAGGAAGTTTCATTGAGAACCATCATACGAGCCGCTAAAAGTTCAATCCGTCCGGGCGTGCACGCTATCAAGCCGGCTCTGAAAGGTGCTCGTACAGAGGTGAAAAATGCTGGTGGACGCAAAAAGGTGCTAGCACCACGCATTCTCCCTGTTCCCGCAAAGATTGGTGGTATAGTACCCTTCCTCATACCTCTTTTTGCCGGTCTGAGTGCTACTGGAGCATTGGCTGGTGGCGCCGCGGCTATTGCTAAAGCTGTAAACAATTCGAATCATAATCAAACGATGGGGGTCATGGCTATGGGCGAAGGACGACATTTGAAACCCTATAAGAGAGGATTAGGTCTCCATTTGAAAACCGAATAGAGCTACCGCACCGAGCTCTCACCGATGCTGAAATCATAAAGTTTGCCAAAATTATGGGCATTCCCTATTTTAAAGGTGTTTTCATGAGGAATGAGATGCCAAAAAACGGACCACACAAATATGAATCAGCCATTGTTAACCTCGATGACACGAGTGGGCCCGGTACACACTGGATTGTCTACGAGAAACAGAATGACGAGATTATCTATTTTGATAGTTTTGGTAATCTTCAACCTCCTGCATAGTTGATATATTATTCTTCCTATCACTGCCAGGCCTTTAGCTTCTCCTGACATATTCCTGGAGCGCCAGTGTCTCAACTGGGCTCCTGGCAATCTCCAACCGCATATACTTAGCCCGGCTGTTACCGGCTGAGTATTCTCGGTTATAATGTTAAGGTGTCGCCTCTCTCAGAGGGCACCACGGTAGTTACTTTCTGAGTGCGAGTTTTCATGTACTCGTACTCGGATAGCTTATCCGAAGGTGCCGTTAGCTGTCGCGATAGCCGTAACGAAGGAAATTCTTTACAACATTAACGCTCTCTTATAGATCATCAGTGCTGGAGGCTCGCTATTTTCCACCTATTGAACTGGCGCCCGACAAAGATTATACTCTTGGACTAGTTGATTTGCTAACCTTGAATTCAATTCCCAACATAGATATTGGCAGTTACTAATTCTATGTGGGGGATAGGGTGATCACCGTGCGTACAGGAAGCTACGGAATTGAAGACATTGAGACTTTTTTAGTCGAAACACTGACTGGATATGGAATTTCCATCAGTTTACAGCCAAACAATAATACTCTGAAGAGTAACATTAAATGTAGTCATCCTATAGATTTTTCAAAGGAGGATTCTATTGGACGATTATGAGGATTTACATCACGAGTTCTGGCACTTCATGCGTTGCATGAATCCGATATGCCAGTAACCATCCTGAAAATCAATTCCCTAAGAGTGAAATGTAATATAACCATGGGCGCCTATATTAACGGTCAGCGAGTTCATACAATACATGAATTTTTCCCTAGTGTTCCACCAGGATATAAAATCTCGGAAGTTCCATCACACGTCATTTACTTGCCAGTCATCGTACGAGCCATAGATTACGTGCTGCTAAACATTGTCGGCCAAGACGGACGGCTTGTGAACTTTCGGAACGAAGTGATAACAGCCAGACTCCACATAAAATCGTAGCATGGGTATTGTTTTCCACATGAAATCTGAAGGCACATCAAATTTCTGAAAAGTCTAGGATTCAGATTTCAGAAAGGAAGAAGAGGATAAAAAAGAGAATCCAATTTTGTTTCTGCTGTTGTGTGAGCAATTGTAAGGAACCATGGAAGAGATATTGAGAATCCAGAAACCCGTCGTCTTTGACGAGTCCATTGCACACTATGAAATTTATGCGCATCAACCATTCGCCTCAGCCACGTTCAATAATAACGATGAAATTCGAATCGCCGTACAACATCAGGATTTGTGCTTACTACCGGGCAAAAGTACCCTTCATGTCCATGGGCGCTTAACCAAAGCCAATGGAACCACTGTGCCCGTACGATACTTCTCTCATGGAGAATGCAGGCTGGCCATTGGAAGATGACCTGATCGATGATTCAATGAAAATAAATGTACTGAGCTATATTTCAAAAGATGCTCCCATTCCCATGAGTTTTCGAGCATGGAAACTATATGAATATCTCCTGTTACCAGCTACATCAAAACATAGTTGGGTTGTGAAATGCTCCACTCAGTTGGAGAAACCTCGGTATCTTGTGGTGGGATTCCAAACTGCTCGCAAAAACGATACTAGCAGAAATTCCAGTCAGTTTGATCACTGTAAAATTCGTGATATAAAGCTGTTTTTAAGTTCTCAGAGCTATCCTTATGGAAATTTGAATCTCGATATTCCTCATAATCAGTATGCTCTGCTCTATGATATGTATACGAATTTTCAAACATCACACTACACCAAAGAGCCTGAACCATTGTTGAGTAAGGCTGATTTTCTGAATTTTGCACCACTCATTGTTATTGATTGCTCAAAGCAGAATGAGTATCTGAAATCAGGACGAGTCGACATTCGTCTTGAATTTGAGTCAGCAGAGAATTTTCCCGCCAACACGGCAGCTTACTGTTTAATTCTACACGATCGTATAGTAGAGTATAATTCAATCAGTGGAAGTGTGAAAAAAATGATTTAAACATTGAAAATAATTTTTTCTGAAAAATATATTTTTTCTCATTACAATACATGTATATTTCAGTATTACGAATTTTCAGACTTTATTTTCTTGCATTTCTTGGATTGTTGTCTCAATCTTTCCTGTGAAGGTTTCTTCTCTTGTGTCCTACGATGCTGAATGGTCTTCAAGTTTTCCATCAAGTCGAGGAAATCTTGGAGAAATATCTAGGCTTTTTCTGGTGCATTTTCACCATAAGAATGTTTCATGACAATTTCATCGTATTCACAAATAAAGGTGGTTCACAAAAAAAAGCAGATCCAAAGTTACCATTGTTGATCGAGTATATTGTGAAAAATATTACGGTCGATGGCGACGCGAAGGAGAATTTCCGACAGTATTATATCAATATGTAGGCTGGAGGATGAAACGAGTTACAAATACGGTGAACGAGTTTCTCATCCTCAATCAACATATAATTCATACCACTGAAAATCTCGAAGAAGCCCGAGCGAAAATTTCAGTACAAGAGAATCCACCAACATCCACGAGTATTATGGCAGCCAATCTCCTGCAGAATGGCGTTACAAATGAAGCAGATGCTGAAAAAGCATGTGATTCTCTGAAAACTGAGAATTATAATTCATTCCATTTTTTCCAAGAGTATTACTGTCCACGATATTGTACGGATATGACTGAATATTTAGGCGTAGGAAAACCAATTGATTGTTGGACAAATCTCGAATTGTGGGAACCTAGAACAGACAAGTTGAAATTTGACGAATTCTCAATTTTTTGTGCTGGGCGTAATGCTTCATCCATCTACTATGGAGATCGGGACTTAGGACTGAGAAAAAAATAAATATGGATTCTACTCGTTGAGTCATCAAATTCCCTCAGTATAAAACATGGATTATCACGTAGAAAATTAAGTTGCATTCTATTTTTCGATTGAAAAACATCGAAGAAAAAAAATGGAGCGCATTGTAGACATACAAGGTTTCAGAGGAGAATCAAATGCCTTCCTGGTGAAAGAATTGGCAGTTGTAAATGTAAACACCAGTGATAATGGATATGATGGTTTCGAGTGCATGATTTGCGTTCGCCATATTCTTGGGATAAGCTGTCAAATAAAAACATAGAAATCTGAATAATTGGTTAGTTGATTACTTCCTTGGGATTCTGTGGGAAAGTGGGAACGTACCATATGCTTATATTAAAGAAGTCGTTGAAAGGATTGTGAGAAGCGCCAGTTGCATTTACGTAAAAGGATTACATCAAAAGAAATGCTTGGAAGAAATCATTGGAAATTCTAAACCAGTAATCTTGGAGATTTAGATTGTCCAAAATTGAATCAATTAACTGCCTCTGATTGCATTCATCACATCTCCAATCGTGGACTATCTTCATATATTTGCGCTGCTGAAAATGTGAAACGTTTGAAGAAGTGGTACTTGAGAAATTGTACAGTGGGCCTAGAAAAATCTCTGAAACTCTTTTGTAAATTGAAGAGTCTCAAAAAAATTACCGCTGAGGATATCTCGTTCTTTACAAAAGAATTTCTCATCATGTTCGCATCAAGCAGCATCGAAGATTTCTGGGAAAAATTACCTGAAATCTATAGATGGGACGAAGAAATTGCCGGATGTCGCCGATGTTATAAACATCATCAGCAGTCATTTGATAATCACAACGATCAAACTTTTCACATGCTAAAAAATTGTTTTCTATGTAAAATATTCAAAAAAATGTAAACTTGTATCTTTGTATGAATTTTATAATTAAAAAAAGCATTGTCATGGAATACTGTCTCTACATTCTTCATTCCTACCTTATTATATCGATGTTCCCGATCATAAGGTGTACCATTCAAGATAAATTGAACGGCATCATCAATATTTAAGATTTCTGGTGGCCTTGAACCTATTCGAGATTAAAAATTCTAGAAGCTTCTAGAACATTCTAGAGCGAACTCCTAACCTTTTCCAAGGTCAAATGGACCTGGTTTCAAACTGTTTCTCCCCTTCGTACTCTCCACCCCCGCACCCCTCATGAAACGTTCTAAAATGTTCCTTCCCCTCTTACCCTACATTTGTGTTTTTCATACAGGGGTACCCTCATATGAGCAGAGTGTACCCCCAAAAATGAAGGAAAGGGCTGAATTCACAGCCCTCACGAGTTACTGCTCGGCCTAGGGCGCGGAGCGGTGAATCATCTTCACTCTATGGTACAGGCACTTGGTCCATAATACCTCATGCCTGTACCATAATACCTGAAATTTGTATTTTTCATACAGGGGTACACTCATATGAGCAGAGTGTACCCGAAAAATAAAGGAGAGGGCTGAATTCGCAGTCCCTCACGAGTTACCGCTCGGAGCAGGGCGTGGAGCGGTGACTCATCCTAACTCCATGGTACAGGCACTTGATCCATGATACCTCATGCCTGTACCATACTTGTTCAAGATGAAACATTCTAGAAGCTTCTAGAACATTCTAGAACAACCCCCCCCCCACCCTCATCCCCCCTCTAGTGGCCCTGGGACCTCGATGACTCATTTTTCAAGGTCAAATAGGTCCAGAACCGGCACTGCAATACTACTATTCACCACCGCATCACAGCCAAGCCTAATGACAGAGCTACATAAAAATTCAGTGATATCAATGGAAAATTCATGGTCTTAGTCCACGCCGGAATTGTCATTACTCTTTCCTACGTTCAATTCAAATATAAAATAAAAAGAATTGATCAGATTCCATGCATTTTACACACTTCTTTCCATGAGAAAAAGTCATGACAGAATGCGCCCATCATTAAAATGTATACAAAAGAAAATCCATGAACACTTCTGATGACCGATTATTCATGAACTTTTCTCTACATACATTGCAATACTGGATCATGACATTGTGCCATAGCGAAAAGTCATACATTCTATAAAGGCAAAAAGTGTGAAAAATGCATGGAATCTGGCCATGGCGGAATCGCCATGACTTTTTTCCTATGAGTACAATGACTGCAAATCGCTGTATCCATGACCGTTCCGTTTCACAGACAGGCTCTTTCTGTTCAAAAATGTAAGTTTGCCGTGAACTAATGGCCTTTTGCCTGTGGATACTACGGGATATTATTATTCAAGAACGCCGCACAGCAGGGATCCATATGACGCAGCGGTTACGGATACATGGATCCGCAGTCATTGTAAACGTGACATAAGAAGTTTCCCACGAGGTCAGTATTCATATGTGGATACAGTTTGAAATGCTACTGAACCCGAGTCGAAATTTTTAGAGGATTCCAACTTCCATTTCAACCCACAATAATTGTATGTTGAACGAGAGTGGAGGGTGAACGCGATAGGGCTGCTGTGTATTTTCAACTTACTTTCAACTTCCAAAATGGCCGTTATGTGTGTTTTTTCCGCTTTGGAAGTTGGAAGTAAGTTGAAATTCACCTCATTCATCTTACATTCACTGTACATTCTCGCGTTTATCCCCTCTCCTCTGAATATTACCTCAACGCTGCTACAAACTGAATTCAAGTCGGCAAGAGAATAATCTCAGTTACCATTACCAAATAGAAAATTTATCAAAATTAATGTGAAATTCCAGTTTATTATGCTTAATGTGGGTGTTCTCACATATCTTAAATGCTTCCCTATCACTTTTACACATATGAAAGTTTCTATAAGAAATTTTTTTTTCCTATAAAAGATTGGCACCTTTCTGATAAGAAAGGTTCCAATTCCTTACAGATAGAAATATTTCTCATAGAAATTTTCATACGTGTAGACCTGAAAAACCGTTCTTTTTCGCATGAAAAATTACCTATCTACGGGGTTTGAACGCTCGACCTACGAATTACTGAACCTACGCTTTGTACCGCTTAGCTACGCACGCTTATCTCATTTCAATGATTTGTTTTCTGTACATATATATTATCTCACATATTGTATACTTAACTATGATAAATCACAGAAGAGAGTAGTCATCATTGTGAATGAATTTATGAAAAGACGGAATAATTATTATTATTGCTTTGCATTATTCAAACGATTTTTATTCAGCATTCGTATTCTGACTTTTTTATACAGCACTTCATTTCCACTGAATAAATTTTTTTTGAATATTTCTTTCCAACACTATTCTCTACGTGAAATAACTACATAGGAGAGAGTGGGGAAGATGGACCCCTGTGCGATAAGGGCACCCATTATTCATATTGAACAATTATGCGAAGAATGAGCTTGTGATATCTTTGAAAATAGATTTCGGCTATTGAAAAATTTAGAAAATAATTTCTTTTACTAATTCTTCCATGGATTTCTAAGGCAAAAGTAAATTTGTGATTTCTGAACATATTTGGAAAGACTAAATTTCGAAAGAATACACAGGATATCGAAAATTGCAGTTTGGAGAACATTTTCTTATAGAATTGATTTTTTTCTTTGAGAAATCGAGAGAATTATAGTTTTTTCTAAAATTCTCTTTCTTTTCAAAATTTGTCACATTTATTTTCTTTTCTTGGACATTTGCAAAACCACAATCTTTTTCAAAATTTCAATGTTTGCTGAAATTGACAAAATTACAATTTTCATATAAATGTGATGTTTCTCTCAATATTTGTAACATTTCTGGTTATTTCAAATGTTCTGAAAAATTGATTTTTTTGAATTTAATATTTGTTAATGGATACGACTATTTACACCACACACGGTTCGGGGATTTTCAAGAAAAAATTTGAATTGCCCTGCACCGGGAGTTGAACCCGGATCAACCGATTACGCGTCGGGTACTCTACCTATTGAACTATCCAATGCCATGTCAATGTCCATTCAGATATTCGTGAAACCACACACACAATCATATCCCCACTCCGCTGCCCTTCCTACAACAAATTAAAGTAACTTTTAATTTTAAATTTTTGGATCGATTGTATGTTTATGGATTTTCTGTATGTGGTGCAAATAGTCACAACCTTTGTTAATAACCCCCGTTTCATTCGTTGTACTAGGGTAAGTAGCTCAGTGAATGGATGCGTACCATTGAATGAGGGGAGCCTGTTTTTGAATGAGATCATTATCTTCAGTATTACTATTTATGATTTTTTTGAATTTTGAAGCCAAAAATTGCGACAACGGGTAACAAATGACCTTGAAGATCAATGAACGAATACTGCATCATAACGACTCCATGAAATACAAGTCTCTGCGTAACGTCTCTATGAGCAGACATCTCAACCATAACGACTGTTTGGGATACATACAAACACACACACATACACCAGCTCTTACCACCTACGAACGCTCAACTACGCGCTAGGTGGCAGCTCCGTCTAATCGATCAGGATTGTCGAGATCTACTTTATCTAGGTCACTTCGTGGCCTAGATATCGATAAAATATCTTCAAAAAAGGGATGACACCTGTCGGTCATCCAATTAGATTAACCCTTTTTCCATTGTTAACGCGACTTCCTGTCGCTTTCTATTCACTCGCTTCTTAACAGTTAGCTCTGCAGCAAATTAAAAGTCGCTCAAATAAAAATTATTAATTACGCTTCTTATTTTTTTTGCTTAAAGCTTTGTTGTTTTTTTAAATAATTGCTTTCATTTTTTTGTTAAAAAAATATTATAATCATCAACACGGGCAGTGCAATAAAATTAATTATATTTAATTAATTCAAACCAGTGTCGCGTGTGCTCGATCAATAACCTTAACAATTATCCCACAACCCAATCCAGATTAAAAATCTTCCATCCGCTCAGCTCAAAACAACGACTCTATGGAAAACCATCTGTATCGAATAACAAAACTAACGTACAAATAATGAGGAATAACGACTCTATGACAAAACCCATCTCCCGAATTTTTGTAGATAATAACATCTCTATGGGAAAACAAATTTATTGTATAATCATTCTATCGAATAGCAACTCTAGAGAAATAACGACTCTATGGCAAAACAAATCTACCAAATTTTCGTGGATTATAACATCTCTGTTGAGAAAAAAAATGTACCAGGTAACAAGTCTATAAACGAATAACTACTCTATCAAACGTTAAATCTACATCGCGGATCTCGAGAAACAACTACTCTATGGCAAAACAAATTTACCATATAATATTTCTACCGAATAACATCCCTATGCAAAGGCATCCCTACCAATGTACAACTCTACCATGTGTATAGGGAGAGGAAGGCGGCTATGTTTTTTAATAGCCACGGAAATTCCCGATGATTTCTAAAATCACACGCGTTCGATAAATATTTTCCAGTACACGCGCTGCGAAATACGTTCGCAACCCCTGGCGGATCTCATGATCCTGTTTCGATCGTGTTTCGACCGTCTTATCGAGTTATCCATGTACTCGATACTCACTCGATTGCTGGTCGCTTCAGATGAACGAAAATTGATCGATTTTCAATCGATTCTTCATCGATCGACAAAGAATCGATCGACTTTCGATCACAAAAATACTTAGTCGTTTTTTCTATTTTTTCCCATTGATCAAATTCCCATTGAAGTTGGCTTCTGCATGAATTTCACATTTTTCGAGTATTCTGAACGATACGCAATCGATTGAGAGTCGATTGGATGGACAGCGCGATTAGCCCGAATGACTGGTCCGTCAGGGACACTTATAATAAAAAATATTGTTCGTTACATGAACTGAAGAACTTTCCAGGTCCTTGCGATTGTAAGACTCGCCTCCGGCTCGGCGTACAACTTTCACAAGGGCCCAAAAAAAAATCGGTCCTCGGAACGAAATGTACTATTGGTGCTACATTGGAGGTTATTTGAGCACATTTTTTCAAATACTAAAAAAAAATTATTTTCACTACAGAATAATTGATTGGTGGTTATAATTCATATGCGTGAATATCAAAGTAACAAAGAATATATAATTTAAGAATGACTGCAAACATTCTTTTATTGTTTTAATTTTTATACGTAAAAGTGTCACAGAACCGGTGAGTGAAGAAAGGTAAGTAAAAATCAGAATATTTTCAAAATATTTGCCTAGAGTTGTAAGATATAAAATGATGAGCAAGACGCAAATTTAATATTATCATAAATACGTTAGATTATTATCAAAAATTGGAGATTATAAACTATAAAAATGCCAACTTAAATTCATTGCAATTTCATATTTTTTGTTGAATTTATAGAAATATTCGCGTTTCAGATCAGGTGAAAATTACGGAATTCAAAGCAGAATAAGAAGAATAATTATTCTACCTCTCTCTACTTGTTTTTTCTTCTTCTTACTCCGTTATAGATTGTGACGTGGTATTTGCGTTACAAATCCATTTTTTAAAACCGAAAGTAATAATTTATAATTTATTTAATATTTTGGAATTGTGAGCCACTGAACGGAAGGT
>JABSMS010002718.1:0-16783 GCA_018902275.1 Aleiodes sp. PSUC_FEM 10030003
AGTTATTTTAATATAGTTTGTGTTCACTAGTGATTGTTAGTTTATTAATTCGATTCTTCATGAGTTAAAATGAGAATTTCACAATTTATTTTTGTCCCTTTGGTAAGATATTTTTTATATTGTGATGAGATACATTGATTTCGGCAAGTGTAATTTCTCCTACTGGAGGTGATGGAAAAAAAATCAAACCGATTTACTATTGATGCGATGTATTTGACGAGGATAATTTTCGATTCAATTCTATCTATTCTATGGTCTGCTACGAAATTCCATAATTTCTATATTTAGTAGGTCACCATTATACTAGGGCTCAACATATTTTTTTATTTATTCGTATGTACGAAAGTAGGTAAAGGCACTAACTGAATTCACATATTCCAGAGGCAAACTCCTGCCTGACCAGTTTCTACTCTTAAAAATACTCTCAAACAGCTTGAGTTTTTTTTCCCGTATTCACTTTCCCTCTCTTCTTCCAATTACTGTTTAATAGTTATATAGAAATCATTTGATATTAAAAAACGGAACTCCCATTTTCGCTCATAAATGTCATTGCCATGTAATTATTTCTTCCCGATGAGAACGATTGAGGGAATTTCACCTCATCAAATATTTTCAGTCGAGTTTGTTTCTCCATTGTCAGCTGTATTTTCCAATTCAAAATTAATAATAACAATCCGAGATTTGAATAATTTCATTCAATTCTTCGTTTTCAGGTTCTACTAATTGTATTTGCACCAACGAAATCGGATGATGAAGCAACAGGACTTGAAGAGGATATATTCGAGGGTGAACATCTCATTTTCAAAGAAAAAGAAATTCCTTCGTCAATAACTAATGATGGCCTCAATTGGCCAAGAAACGCGTCAACAGTCAGTGAAGAAAAATGATTAATTACAATTCATTATTATAAAGTACATGTATTATGTTTATTAATTGTTAGTCAATACATTCATTTCAGATAATGACACTGACTGGAAAAGGAGAAAAAAATGCTAAATCTCTAAAAATATCCGAAAAAAATAATTCCCCAAAAATAATTATTGAAAAAATGGATCAAGGTGAAAACCACAGTCGTCAAAATGCTACGAGGGATCTTGAGTTTGCTTCGAGTATGGATATGGTTGAAATAATATCTGAAGAGCAAGAAGGAAAAAAGAAATTGGAAGCAGAAGGGAAAGAGGGAGATATCAATGAAGACCTAGGAGAAGCTATGCCTGAGGTGAATTTGAAGAAAATGCCTAAAAACCAGTTCTAAAAATTAACAAAATTAACTTTCGACAATTGTCAAGCCAGGTTAAAACAAAGGAATGCTTATCCCAATAACTCCATATGCCAATAGTTTATCTACCTTTTTATTGATATTAGATATAATACAATGCCACCTAATATGTCCCATCTAATAAGCTTAGAAAGTCTCGAAAAAAGAATGCATGGGTTTGGATTACCACTAATACAAGCACATCATTATTAATATATGTAAAAAAATTATATTACAAACGTTATTTTTATTTTTTACTTTTTTTTTTTGTAAATAATTTTTTTATTCTTCATTAATCGAATTTTCCCATGGATAATGAATGCATTTTCACACTCAAGACACATTGAATCTGAGGAAGAGTCGTTCTAGACTTTAATCAGCGCGTGACTAGAGAAAATTGAGTCGAGTCATTTGGAATGATGGATACAAATACGTTGTTTTCCGTGAGCGTTCACGTAAACAATAATAATTCCTATAATTTTTAATGGGAAATAAATGATTTTCAGGCACAGGAACTCAGAGCACCACGTCCCGGAAATCACCGACGACCCCTTTATAGGCTCAGTGCATCGAGGAGACCACCAAATTCCAACAGACGAAATGTTTTTCCAGGTAGAGCATTAAAAAATTATCATTTTTTTTCAAATTCTGTTAAGCGTTAACATTGATTATTGATAAATTTCTCAAAGTGGAAGCACCGCCGCTACGTCTATCAAAAAGACCAAACCGTAGACCCCAGGAAGCAAAGGATTCACGAATACCACCAACTGAAAATGATTGTACGTTTTTCACAAAAACTCTTTGTTTGGAAGCCATTAATTATCCACAGTGAGTTTCAATAATTCCTCATCATAATTTATAATAATTACATCATTTGAATCACCTCCTTATTTACAGTGAAGCTATAATGAGAAGTCTTAGAGGAAATAAGGAAATGGTAACAGCACTTTTAACAGATTATAATCCACAAAATGGAAATGATGATCATCCAAAGGCATTACCATTGGAGAATAACTTTGAAAATAGATATGAAAACAAATATGAGAACAACGAAATTAAAAGGTGAATTGTGGTGAGCTCTCAATAAAGCTTTCAAGATTTAAATTATTCCAAAATCCACATTCTCGAAAGTAGAGCAGCAAATTACTAACTTGAAAAAAAAAACTCAAATTTCAGTTACAACTCTTTTTTTCATTGAATATATATTTTTCCAACTAATTAATTATTCTATTTTATTGTATTGATAATAATTCTATTATAATATTTAAAAAATTTCAGTAGTGAGTGTTACACATACGGCATTTATCCTCATAAATTGCATTATCTATTGTCTACAAGCTGTCAAGCTTTCTAATTATTCAGATCAGAGATTTAAAAAAAAATCAATTGTGAACAAAGAAACTAAAAGGCCTCTGAATAAAAAGGCAATTGTGTATTAATTTTTTTTTTTCGAAAATCCTTTCAACTGTCAAGGAAAACTGAAATTTATTAATCACAGAAGTTCCATCTCCCAGGCATGTGACATCTTCTGTGCCCATCCCACTATTGAACAAGTGTCCAGAAACTCACACTCCCACAGAATCATCTTCCGATTAGGAAAATCATCTACTCATTAATTATACGATAAAATGAAATTGTTCATGTAGTTATTTATTAATTGAAATTTTCAATTTATTATTGAATAGAAGATCGGATTATCCATCACCTTACGAGAACGTAGAGGAGGGCTTCACTTGTCCATCTCAAATCATGTACGCACGTCCTCAATTAGCCAGAGCTGTTTCCGGCATTTGGAAATATATAATTAATACTGGAGAGCACACGCAAACACTGCGCTTAGAGAAGTGTTCGTAAGTAATGATTTTATAGGAATATGAAAGTGTCTGAAAAAATATAAATTTAAATATAAATTTAATTTGTTTAAAATATAGTAAATTTAGTCAAGCAAAAAATTAAATTCTATTATTCTATAATGTTTCCATTTTATTTACAGAAAACCAAAAGCTACTTGCTCATTCATATCTGAGAACTATCGTTCATCTTGTGTGCAAGTCTACAACTATCATAGACTATTAACTTGGGACAGCAGTTTGGGTCTTCATATGGATATTTTTAAGATCCCTTCCTGTTGCAGCTGTCATGTGCACGGCTACGCAGAACTTTATCCTCCTATTCAGAAAGATCCACAATCGCCAGGTGAAGAGAGATTTCCCGGTGCTGATTTCGCAACTGAACAACTAGATGATGAAGCTTTCAAGCGTCCCTCCAGCTATCTTACAAAAATTAGACCCTCTGGTCTTGATAACAATTTTGGTACAATAAATTACAGAAAAATTCCGAAGCTCTCTATATTCTACTTTATCCATTGACATAATTAAAATTCAAAATTTACAGTATCCTCGGGAGGAGGATCTAAACCGATTCTAGATGCAGGAAGCTCTCATCGTCCCAGCTACACATTACCTGGCAGAAGTCGACAAAAGAAGCCTTCAACTTCACTGGGTATATCCAAACCTTTCGATAAACTTCCTCAGCAGCATGCACCCAATACCAGAGCCCCTGGCTACAAAGGGCCTGTTATAAAAGGAATTAACCGACCTATTAGGACTAACAGACCTTACAGAAGAGAATCGACTGCAGATATTGAAGAAACATCGTCTCCTTCCGTTAATAATTGGTAAATATTCGAAGCTTACAAATTAATTTATTTCAAATTTGACAATCAAAATTTGTTTTCTGTCTCAGTTCATCCACCTTTTCTGTCTGCTATTTTTTTTCTTACCTCAAATTGTATGCATAATTTTTGTATTAGCAATCAATTAACTAGAGAAAAAAATCAATAGGTTTAATCAGCCATACGATCAAGATACTGAGGCCTCATCGAAATTACATAATGGCGGTTTCGACGACGAGTATCAAGAGCCAAATAGACGAGTGAATTACAACTATCATCCGATCATTGATTTCTTCAAACCTGAAGCTTCTATGCTCCAATCACAAGATCCGCTTGCCACCCAGAGATCATCATCTGAATCAGATTCAGATGAAAATTCCTGGAAACCCATGATTTCGCCGTAAATTTATGAAATATTATGTTTAAAGTACCTGAATAATCGCGTTTTATTATCAGATAAGCATTCATTGCCAATGTTAGATAATGGAAGGTCATAATATGAAGCATTTACTTTGAATTATTTAATTTATTCGTTAAAGATAATGGTAGGGAAGAGCAAGAAAGTGCGTAATAGAGTAATATAGGGAGAAAGAATAGTAGATTTTTTTCTTGTACTTTCCTGATTCTATAATCAGTGACTGTCGTTTTTTCCGCATTTTATTTTTTAAATATTGAGGAAGCTATTTTTTGTACAATAATTTTGGAAAATAATAAATAAAAAATGAAACAAACAATTTAATATCAATGGTTCTTTTCAATTTCCGTATTGATTCTTTTACCACAATTTATTGTAGCCAATAATGTAGTAATTGAATTTGCACCGATCGCGTAGGAACAAAAAATACGATCAAGATTTTAATGAATTTTGCTGACTATGAAAATGAAATAGAAATAACTAAATAATACCAATGGTTTTCATCCAAATTACCAATTGTCGCTCTATCGCTTGCAGTACTTGTTTTTTTTTTCTTTTTTTTTTCTTTGCGGTCTTCACCAAGAAAATATAAATTAGAGTTCAGTAATTGGGTGGCAAACAGTCCGTAACAGTTCTCTGATCCAAGATGATTAGAAACCACAAGAAATTTTGCCTGCTAACGGACCAAGGCCCATAGTGAACTGATCAACAGTAACGTTGTGAAACCCAACAGAGTAAAGTGTTTGTTTCAATTGTTCTTTAACTGAATAAATACTTTGTAAACTCAAACGAGTTTTTTTTTAAAATCATGTTGTGAGTATAACGATTGTGCAAAATGATGATAAATTATCTACTATTTTTTTTTATTTTTAATCATCGAATCGATAATATTAATTCGGTAACATACGTATCATTGGAGATCGATAATGTTGAATCTGATGAACAAGAAGAAATTGAAAACAAAACAACAGGCTATAGGATTGAGGATTTAGAACATGAAAACCCTCCAGAACCTCCGACTAAACCGAATTATGAGGCTCCAGGACAATGGGCTAAACCTCCATTAAATAAGAAAATTTCTCTCGATTTTATTCCAAGTAAGACATATACTCAGGTCAGAGGTCGTCATACTGTTAAACGTCTCCCTAGATATTATGCTCTACTAGATGCTACTACTGATGAAGAAAAAGATAATGCTAAAAGACTGAGAGCTGTTGTCTCAAAGAAAAAAGTAAATACCGTATATACTGAAGAAGGCTATGAGGATGCTGCTTATGATCACGGTGCCCACGAGAGAGATGTTGATTTTCATGAGGGCTATAATAGAAATCTCAAGAACTTGGCTGTATCCCATGAAACTAATCCATTTTATTCCTCCAAGACAGAAAATAATGATGAATTATATGAAGATAATATGAAACAGCCTTTTGTAAGAGAACCAAAAATAATTAATAAAAACATAAATGAGAAAAATAAAGATTTCAATTCAAAAAATACCTCTAGAGAAGTTTGGGCTGAAGGTAGAATCTATCCAAAATATTTGGTAGCCGAGAAAGTTTCGAAATTTGAGAATAATTTAGAAAATAACGCTGGAATGTCTGCAGTCACTAATGAGAATCCGGTCAACTTGGAAGGAATTAGTCCCAAATTGAGAAATATAACGCAAAAAGGATTCCCTAAATATGAAAATATTATTGAAAGCTCTACATCTTCAATCCCCGTGACGATTAATTACGGAAAAATATTCTGGGAATTTTTTAAAACAGAAAAACCTGATGATTTATCTTCAGTTGAGGTAACAACAGAACCCCATTTTTTAACATTTAACAATACCGTGAAATCGTTTCTCCAATCATCTGAAGAGTTTAGTGAAATTAAAGCAAATCCAACAAACTTGAAGGTTTATGAAACGTTGAAGCTGCCAGATATCGATAAAAAAAATGACGAGTCATTCTCTCGAAATCAAGTAACGGAGCATTCACTATTGGAAATCGCGGAAAAAGTACAGAAAAGAGAAATGGACAGTTCAAAAGAGTATTCAAAATCAGAAAAAAACACAGCAGCCACGATCCAACCTAGATTCAAATTAATGCATTTAATAAGTAAAACTACAAATTTAACAGAGTATCCAGAATCATCTAAAATCATAAGAGATGTCAGTGCAACAGAATATCCAGAATTAGACTCTCAACTATCAATAAAAGATATACCTTCAACTGGCTTACCGGAATTGAAAAGTCAAGGTGTGACAGATACAACTACTAGAAGTGCAAATGAACAGCCTCTAACGCAGAATTTTAAAAAGCCTGAATATACATTGCTCACTAGATCTCCATCCAAGTTATGCAATGATTTGACTAATGAATCAAAATTTAATTCATTGAACATATTAGAGAGTAGTTTCTTGCCTCTTCTGAGTTATAGTGTAGATCCGACAATAATAAATAATGAGCTTATGAATGATATAAGTGTAATAAAACCTCCAATAATGCCACCATTGGGTAGAATCACTTATGCTGATTTTCTTCATGATACATATAGAAGGCTCGATAATCCTTGCCATATGCAAGAAAGCCTGCCACCGACGGAAATCAACGAAACATTAACGAAAAATAAGCCTTCTCCAATTTTTGTAAAATATTATTCACCTCGTCCTCGGTATTATCGGTATCGTAAACTATTCCCATGGTTATCATTTATTGGAAAGCACAACTCACAAAAATCGAAAGTATACGAAGAAGTTGACCTCAGCAAAATGTTGCCACCATCACCATTGAGCACAAGTCAATATGTTGAATTTTCCACTGTCAAAAGACATGGCCGTGATTTATTGCACGAAGATTCGTCGTCTGATATTCTTACATATTCTAAACCTTTACTTCATGTTAATAGAGATGTTATTACCCACATTGAACGGTCTCAACCAGTAGATAATAGGAAAATTCAATCTAATAGTAATAAAAAATTGACAGAATTATTGTTAGATCAACGTATGTCATTAAGATCTCATGGTTTAAGGAAAAAACGGAAAAGTAATGATTTGTTACATGATGCACCAAGTGTGATAAATTCAATTATTAACAGAGAAATAGAGTCTCGATTTCCTGATCAAACTAACGTTAATAAAGACACTTCCGAAGAATCAAAAAATAAACAACAAGGTCGAGTAATGAAAACTACTATTCCAGATATTGAACTTTTTGATAATCTCAAAGATATCGGGAATAATAAAACATTAATAGCCCTGCATGAGACTGAAAATAAATTTTTTAACAACAAAAAATATCCATTCTACAATGATGATCGAGTTGCGAGCATTTCAACACTGAAATACATCTTAAATCCCCTCCAAGTACCCAAGAAAACTCACGGAGGAAGGGAATTTTACCATTCTCGAGATGAATACTTGAAATGTGATAATGTAGATCCTGATTTATCGCAAGTCACACCTGAGAAAGTGGAGGAGATGGAAGCAAAGAAAGCATCAAACTTTGAACAAGCTAAACAATTAGATCTTCCTCGACTTCATGGACTGGGTGAAAAATTATCTTGCTTCAAAGCAAAATACTTTGATAAAAAGCCTCTAGACAATCCGTTATTCATAGAAAAACAGGTGAATGTATGGAAACCATCCGACGAATTCGATTTGCAACAGTTTAAATCTAGTATTCCTGGTATATCCAGCAAATCAAGACCTCGAGTATATCATAGAGTTTCTAAGAAGCCTGAAATCACTGATTCACGTCAAAGTGAAAGCAAAAATAATCCGACTGTTAATCAATCGGAATCTTCAACACTTTTAAAAAAACTTGTAAGAAGAAAGCATCCAGCTACAACAAATTCCCTTACTCCTTACAAGGAACGAGTCTATCAAGACATAATGGAAACGATAAAAAATCCAACCACTATAGAAGAAAATAGATTGATAAATGAACGAGATCTATTTGGAATTACGGATGTGAAAGCACCTCTGCTTTTTCGGAAATACAAAATTATTCCATACGAACATAAAAAATTTATTTATAGAATGCGGCCAAAAGAATTATTCAGCACTATAAGGATTTTTAAACGAAGTATTGACTTAGATAAAAATCTCAAATCTCCTCAGAGGCCTGTATACACAGTTAATGATCGCATACGATTCTCTAAACCTCGTGATTTTGTGAGATATGATAAATTCACAACAGAAATGCCAAGGACAACTAACATAAGAAGAAAGGAGCCTCGATACTTGAACCCGAATGAGAAATCTGAAAATACCCAATTAGATGTTACCCAATTAGATTACGTTACCCAATTAGATGCGACTTCTACTGAGGGTACATCGGTTGACACTCACAATAGAAAGATACAAGGGAGAAACACTCAATATGACAATTTTCCTGGCAAGATAGACGAGATAACTGAGTTACCAGGAGCTAGTAATGACAAAAAATATTCGGACCTTTCTGAAATCCCTACTGCATCCTATGTTGCTCAAAAAACTCATGATAATAACGAAGCCCAGGGAAGTTATGAAAAAAAAAATAACAAACAAGAAGAAGTAGAAGAAGAAGAAGAAGTAGAGAATCAAAGCGAACAAGTAGAGAAGCCAACGGAAATGTACACTGACGACGATAGTCAAACATCAGTGGAATATTATTCAGATGAGGAGAAAAATATAGGTACAATGTCTGACACTGAGGAAAATTTTGAAAGATTCAGTGATCGGCCATTTTCACCAGCAATTAATTTCTATGATGCCAAATATGCGAATTTAGGCCCGAGAATCAATAAACCAGCCTTCTACCATCCTCCATTTACATCTCCAAAATATGAACTAAATAGAGGAATGAATTACAAATCCCACGAGGATGAAGATGAACGAGAATCTGGTCTTTCTTCGAAATATATTTTACCATGGGCTAAAATTGAAAGAAAAAACTCTGAAGAATCACGAGAGAGAGGATACTACCTTGGAAGGCATAAGTATCCATGGGAAAGGAGAAAGAAATTAGCCAATGAAAAAAGCAAATACATGAAAAATAAAAATAATCATTATTTTTATATAAATAACGATTCTGATGAGGATCAATTATCGTCTGAAACTGGATTAAATTTTAGAATATTATATCCTTTAGAACGTTGGCGCAGTTTATACGAAGAAAATTATGCAAAGAAACGTTTTAAATCATCTGAAATTTTTGACAGTGATGAAGAGAGTTCCGAAAATTTTTTTAGTAATTTTAATGGTAAATACCATAAGAATGAGTCCAAAATACCTGGGAAAGACGTTCAAGACATTGCAAAATCAATAATGAATTTTTTTAATTCAAATATAAATGAAACGATTAAAGAGGAAAATTATGTGGTAACCACTGTAACACCCCAAATACCACCAACATCAGCCTCTCTTGTCAAAAATGGAGAAACAACTACTCCAATTATTGAAATCACCACTCAGCGTGAAAGACAAATATATACAGTTAAACCGAGACATTTTCCAAATAATATTATTATGGAAAAATTTAAGCAAACTAAAGGTCCTGTAGTGAGTGAATCTTCAACTTTTCAAATTACATCGAGACCCAATATTTTTAAACTAATGAGAAAGAATCCTCATTCGATTAATTCAAAAACAAAAGAAAGTCACAGTGAATCCGCAATTCCCAAGGGCCGTAGTCGATCACGGATAAGAACAACTACAACAACTACAACATTCACTACTAGAGATATGCATACTCCAAGATCAAAGAATTTAAACAATTCTCAACGTCGGAGAAAGTTACGGAACTTTAAATTTGCAATCACTACAACTCCTTCGACGATAGTTATAGAGCATCAGTCTCAATTATCAACCGGAGAAACAATAAAACAATCGCTATTCCCAGTATCAGGCACATCAGGTAATAATAAAAAATTTCTCAATAGAAAAAAGGATAAACCGGAGATTCAACAAGTTGAAAAATTATTTATGAAGACTGAAGAAGCACCAGGACATATTCATAGAGCACGAGAAATTGATAAAGAAATTTCTTATTTTGACAATGGTACATCCATAAAAGTTTCCACCATGGAGAAGAATTTACAGCGACCAATCGGTGAAGAGATACAAACTCTAATAAAAGATGAATCAATTTCTGAAAATTCACATATTCCTAATGTAAGTTTCTTAATGTTAAATATAAAAATCCTATAAATTGTTGTTTAAAAAAATTATTAACAAATATTTAATACTACTTAAAACACATATAGCGGAGTCCCGAGCAAAATGGGATGCCCTAATTATGTAAGCTCGCCACTGATCCATTTTGTATAAGATTTTTCTGTTTTCATCCCTAATGACATCATTCAACCGAATTTATGACATAATTGTGATTATTTCCGTTTTTTTTTCGGGTAGAAGAGGCTACTTTAAAATTCTAATAAAAATATGAAATTACGGAAAATTGAATTGCAAAAGAAAAATCGCATTGAAAATCGTTTTTGAATGGAAAAGAAATATTACCCATGAGATAACCCAAAATTACTGTATAGAAAAAGGACTATCTAATGAATTTTAAAGGGCGTTCCATTTTCTTAATAATTACTTCAGGAAGAATTTTTCAATTTATTTGATTGAACAAAGAATTTGAATACCAAAATGAAAAGTGCATCATTATCATGACAACATTTAACAACAATTCGTGAAGAGTCATATTGCAAATCAAAAGAAGATAATCACATAAAATAAAATCAAACACCCACATCATAGCGGAGAATTCGATACTATTCGAAAGTTATCAGCGAGTGGAAGAGAAGCCCCTCAGCGCATCATGATCGCAAAGATCATCGAATGAGAGATAGCAATGAAAAATTAAATAAGATTTATCAAGGCGAAGAGAGCGATTTGACACTCAAATTTTTATTGCGATTTTTCCCCATAATTCATCAGGCTAGTGCTATACAATGATTGATTTTTTAATATTATTTTTATTTTTGGTACTATTGATTCTTCTATCGAAAAAGTGGGATCCTCTCCCATATTGCACGTCTCTCCCCTACATATCGTCACCCTAGAGTTGAAATCGCGTATGTGCTGTGTACATATAAGCATAGTATTTACGCTGGTTTTACTCTAGGACAATGATATATTTTAATGGATATCTACATAAACTGTTACCTGTAATTTTTAATTATTTTCAGCCTTACGTTCTTGCAAATTTACTACAACGTCAATCTCCATTTGAGGCAATTTGGATAAATGGAAATGGAAAAGACGAGAGTAATTCCGATATGCAGAAGTTCAAAGTTAAATATATTAAAGACCCGGATCAACGTTTGTATAGTTATGTTGAAGATGTTTCCAAATAAGTTGTAGAATGCAATTAAATAAATAATTCCTTGTTACCTTCAATTCTATGAAAATTTTTCCATGGCTTTCTCACATTATAGAAAAAAATATTCGTAAATCTATCAACATGATAACGTATGTGTGCCTCAATTATTAAGTCAGTTTTCTAATTAATAATACAAGTTTTGAATGTTTAAGAGTTTTTTGTTGGCTAAAACCTTGAATTGAGAAGGATTAAATAAAGTCAACACTTAGTGGACTAGACAGCCTCGACCTAAATTCAATTATGATTACAAATACATACTGCACAGGCTATATAGGTAGCTGAACCTTTAACCGTCGAAAATTATATCTTTAATTATTTGAAAACATATTCAATATGGAAAATGTGAATTTTCCAGTTGAAGACCGATAACGAGGGAGAATTCGCCAGGTCTTTACACTGAATCAACGAAAATTGTTGCAAACAGGCTCAATACCCAATTTCAACTGGCCCAAAATCAAGTTTTCATATATATATATTTAAGAAGAAAATCTTCCGAGTTTTTCAATAGATTCCGAATTGAATGACTTAATAGATATTTCTTCTCTCCGATCCAATGATTTCCTGGTCATGGCCAGTCACGCCTATTCCATGCTGAGAGATGGTAATAGAGAGCTATGCTAGCACTGCCTATGTTCTGAATATAAACTATTACCGATTCCTTAGGAGTTAAGAAGCCTCTTGTGTTCATCGGTTCGATTGTGTCTCTATACATCTAGTTGTGGTTTATTCCTGCTGCTACGCTGATATCCATGAAGGTTCAAAAATACATATTTTAAAAAAACAAATCTCATCTTTAATTTTATTGATTCCTTATTATTCCAGTCTATCATTATTTTCGCTTTCATGGTAGCGATTGGCTACGCTAATGCTGATAGTGCCGGAATAGTAAAAATGACTGATGGTTTAGCATACGGTGAGTAATTCCAATAAATCTATTAATTTTTGAGAATCTACTATACTCAAAAATATCCTAATGTATTTGAACAAATGTAACTATTGAACCAGATATTGTTTAAGTTCCTTAAGGAGAATGTGTTAGCGTATCAACCGACAGAGTCGGAGTATCTACGGTAGATAAAACGCTTGAAATTCATTGAAAACACTGTAAAGTTTTCAAATCTACACGTAGATTATGATGAATACGAGCGCTTTATCCGCTGTAGATACTTCTCATCAATAGATGCGCCAACAAATCTCTCTAGAGGAACTCTCTCTAGAGAATCTCTCTAGAAGTCAGTCCGAGAAAATTCATAAGATCGATAGAATTTAACGAATTTGTATGCTAACTTTTTATCTCTTAGTACTAATCCATCGCTTACCATCAGGACGCGCTATCGGATATCACATATATACATCGTGTGCTTCGATAGTTGAACACTACTAAATTGAATTCAGTAAAAGTAAAGATGAGCCTAAATTGACTATATCATTCAATTATTTCCACAAGTTTAATAATGTATCAGACACCAGTAAGTTATATTCGTATGATCAACCAATCTCTCGCACAATACAATATTTTAGAAAGAGTTTCATAATTCTATGTGAAAAAGATGAAGTTACTTATTGAAATAGCTTATCCCTTTTTTAATATTCATACATTTCCTCAAAAGAGTCGAAATTCGGAACACAAGCTGTTGATGCATGATCTCTGAATTATTGCAGTTTAGCGGTCTGCGATAAACTATATTTCGAAACATACAAATAATTAACATTCGGAAAGCATTCAAGAAAAGAATGAATAAATTTTTAAAGAATCAACAGACCATTAATGTCTTATGAGAAAAAAAAACACTTTTGTGAACATTCAAAATAATTTTTGCTGTTCGTTTCAATTTATTTAAAATGTTATTTTTATATTTTCAATAGGTGGAATCCCTTACGGAAGCATATCGGGAATGTTAGGAAAATATGGGAATTCTCTGTCTCATCACAATTATCCTCAGAATTTAAATAAGTACGAGTTCCAACGTCAAAAATTCCAGCCTCAGCTATCACCTCCCGTCATAATAACTCCAAATATCCGTGCTGCAGGGCTTGCAGCTCGTAGAAATGGGCCGGTACAAATTTATAGACTTTCTGGCGTCATTGCACCCGGAGTAGTTGGTACTGTCAGTCAAATTGGCTATTAATTGGTATTTGTGTTTCTTTAATCTACTGTAATTAACGCCACGATCAGAAGCAATCAGTGCCACTCTGATACTTTTTAAAATCTCGTAGTGAAGGGAGGATGTAAATCATAGAGTTC
The DNA here is from genome assembly GCA_018902275.1 of Aleiodes sp. PSUC_FEM 10030003. NCBI lineage: Eukaryota > Metazoa > Arthropoda > Insecta > Hymenoptera > Braconidae > Aleiodes > Aleiodes sp. PSUC_FEM 10030003. The sequence continues at coordinate 13,951 of JABSMS010002718.1, forward strand.
ACTAATAATCTCAAGCTCTCTAAACTTTCCGAAAATATACATTATAAATGTCATAATTTCCCATAAATTAATGAATTTGTAATGTTATTTGTTCTTTTTGCAATTATTAATAAATCTTAGTAATAATATATTTTTTGAATCTGATATCTACAAGTTAATTTATTCATGGAACATATTTTTAGATAATTTATAGGAACTGATGAGCACTCTCATAGTTTATAAATATTATTTTTATATTCTTTTACGTACGTATTACGTAAGGATTCACTAAGTAGCCATTAATAAACTTTCAACATAATAGCAGGCTTTTATTTCAATGCTAGAGAATATAGCTGCGAATCCTTCTATGTGTCACTCTTATTAAATATGTTATAAGAAAAACAAAAGGACAGGACAAATCGAATTAAAATTATTTTTTCTCTCGTATTGAAGAAACTGTGCTTCTATTGAATAGAAAAACGTCCGTTCGTGCATGAATATTTTCCACGTACAGTGGCATTAGTGTGAATAGCTCGAACTGTCGTGAGTACAGGGAAAGTATATATGACGGAGAAAACGATGCAAACCCTTTAGTCTACGCGAGAAGCACGCATCATGTATCACGCAATAAGCGTAAGTATTATATCTGCATATTAATGTATTTTTTCCCCTTTGAATTTTTACTATTTAATTGAGCGGAGAAATTCGGTTAATCTATATTAAATGAATAAAATATTTTTTTCAATTTTCAGTTAGAAAATTTAACCCTCAATCTTTATATTAATTCTATGATTTTAATGAAATCTTTGCTATTTTTATCATAGTTCATAAAAATCTCTATATCCTGAAGTTTCGAATCTAGTGGCTCTGTTGAATTCAGCGCCTTTAATCTCGTCTGAAGAAACAAAAAACTTATTGATTTTTCAATTAACGATAATAATGGGGCATCATAAAATTTTTTTGAAACTTCTCGGTCACCTTATTCTCACGATCTGATCATATTAATTAATGGAGTCTTCTATTTTCCATGTACTGCTGATACATTCTAATAGATAATAACATTCCTATAAAATTTTTTTTTCAGTTTTTCCTTTTTACATTAGTGAGCTTACAATTGTTGTATAGCGGGGATGCTGCTGAGAAACCCAATGCAGGTGAATTATTTGTTACAAATGAATCCATTAATTCATTAGAATATGTAGTTTGATGCGAGAAAATATAATTATTTGAGTTTTATTAATGTCCCATTCTATAGGCAAATCTGATAATGTTGGAGGTAGCTTTTTCCCAGCACTAATCAAGGATTTTGAAGGAAACACTGCACTTCGGAGAGTTATTACTCATACAATAGGAGCGTCAAGTATTCCAGCATCAACCACACCAAAGCCAAAAACCATTTTGAAATCGAAGAACACTAAGCTGACGACAAATACTGCTAGAAAACCTACAACTTCAGAAACATCTTCATCGCCACTACTTGAAGCAGATAAATTCAAATTTAAACCTGATCAACGGCCCGAATATCCCCAATTAGATTCTGCAAAAGCTGCTCAAACTCAATTTCCATATGACATAAGAAACAACTTTGATTTTCCAGGGCCTGGATTACAATATAATGGAAGACAATTGAATCAAGGATTTTTTAGAAATCAGGCTCCGCCAAATTCTGAATACCTGAGTTCCTTCGGTCTTCCTAGATCACCCACTTATCCATCAGAATTGAGAGGAAATGAGAACGCTGCGCCTCAAGCAGGTGGTTTACGAAATCCCGCAGATACAGAATTTATAAATGGACTCAACAATAATGGACCTTTCGAAAATCTTGAGGGTTCCGATAGATTTAGGAATTTTCAAAGATTTAGATTTGATAATAGATTTCCAGAACAATATCCAGATGTATTCAACTCTCCATTCCGGTCACAAGATGCTCGTTTTCAATTTACAAATTATCCTGGTGAACAGAATGGCCAGGATAGAGAAAATAATTATCGTCAAGGTTTAAGAATCAACGATTATCCAAATGCATTAAATAATCAAAGGAGATTCGGACATTTACCAGAATCTTTTCCATTGCAAGGATATACTTCCAATAATTTCGATTTTCTACCAAATCAGAGATTTCCGAATCCCTCACAAGATAATTTCAGGAGACAAGATCTTTCTAATTTTCAACAATTCTATTCAGCGGGACGAAATAATGGGAATTCTGGTAATTTGAGGTCTCTTTCATCTCCTTTGGAAATCAATTCCAATAATGGAAGTGCCCCTGGACCACTACCATCAGCTTCAAAAAATTCGGAAAAATTGCAAAATCCATTGGAGGTAGACAGAAAAAATAATGCTCACATTTTGACAGAAGCACCTGGGGATTTCCCATTACACAGGCAATTCTATTCAGGGATAGATGATTATTCAGATCTCCGTTTCCGCCCAGATGGAGGTTTCTTCATAAATTCCAATATCCCAGCTAAACGAGCTATCAATGGCAAAATTTAAAAATTATTCAACATTTATGTAATTCAATATATTATTATCCTGTCATTCATGTATTATAGTGGGATTCTATAACTGAGAAAAATAAGTGAAGAATAAATTGATATAATTCATATTTTATCTCAATGTCTTTATCTGAATTGGCAATTAACAAGTAAAAATTAGTTATATCCTGTAATTAAATCACCCTTCATATTTAATATCTCTGTCTATTGTTATTCACTTCAAATTCAGTATGTATTCTCAATAAATATAGTTGTTTCCTTTATAAATATCATTTTTTATTTTATCATTTCCCTTGGAACAAAATAATTATATTGAATTATCATTGCGAATTATTTACAACAACAAGTAGAAATTA
>JABSMS010002740.1:0-36907 GCA_018902275.1 Aleiodes sp. PSUC_FEM 10030003
TAATATTTATTATATCATTTTTCTTCACACAGTTCGGCGTTACCTTGACTTTATTCACAATTGTTATTATTATTATATATTTGGAACACAAAACGATTCGGCATGGACACAGAGGATAAAATAATTCTTTGTTATCCGTGGAAAAGAAGGATTTTTATAACAATTCACAAAATGACAACTATCCATTGGGATTTTTTATCTTATTCATTTGATGTTTTTCCAGTCAATTGGAATTGACGAGATTCAAATGATTTGAACATTGAAAAAAATATTTATTTCAAAGAAGTTATTGAATCAAGTTTGACTATTCAATCTTATGGAAAACATTATCCTCTTTTTTTCATCGACGATTAAATAATTTAATCTATTCAATTGTTTCTTTTGCTGATAAAATTCGACGGACAAGCGAATACAAATAATTCACTGTTTATTTTTGGAACTTTAAAATTCCCTAAATTTTTCTAAGAATAATTGAATATATTTTCATTTTTTTCCGCTTTTGATTACGACATTTATTGGCAAAAACATGCAAATTATCTTGGCTCATTTCAATATTCATTCTTTTTATCTTATTCTTTTCAAGTCACTTAATTGTGTTGTTAACTCTTCGTTAGTCGCGTAATTAGCGCTATTTATTTCTTATTTTGAAGTTTTGATCATAGGAGAGAGATTAGAATGTCAATTTTCGAGAAACGGTTTAATATGGATATTGCTTAAAAAAATGATTTTTCATAAATCGAATGGATCAAGACCTTCAATTTTTGACGGAAACAGTCGAAATTCCAATGAAACTACTCTACTCTCATTAAAAATGAAAATTTAATGGAAATGTGACAAAATTATGATGTTCAAAACGAACAGCGGCATCACGCAGCTCATACCACCGACGAAGGTCACTAACTTCACGCAACTAACGAAGAATTAATGATAATTGTTCATAATGAAACGCGATGGATGTCGTTAATTAAATATCAATTTCAATAATTGAAAGTTGGATGAAATTCCACTCATTTTATTCACTAAAATTTATCTATTTTTCATTTTAAAAAATCTACGCAAAAAACACCGCATAATTGATGATCGAGCCACGAATCTCTTTGACATCTCACATTTTCATATAATTGGAATAAAATGAAATATTCATTTCATCATTTTTTTGTTTTTTTAACGCTAACAATTAGAATTTTATTTTTCTTTCTTGAGTAAATATTTTTCGATAAAAATAGCTGTTCTCAAAGAAAGACATTACTTCTTATTGATTTTTCTTTAAATCATTGAATTAACGAGAATTTTCATTATATTCAATTGTGAATTATTTAATAGCTTATTACACAGTCTTGGGAAGAATAAGGTAACACTCGAACACGAGAGGATTCATACGATTGAAGAAAAAAAAGGAAAAAGAAGGGAACCTTCGAGTATTGTACATCGAGATATTATTTACTTAATATATGTACAAAGAAATTCTTCTATTTTTCCTTCTTCGCTCTTGATAATAGTACAACGATGGCGAATTAAATCGCTATTCCGTCCTCGACGAAGAACTTTTTTCTTTCACTGATTGGGCTCTTACAAAGGCAGAATTCAAACGGAACAGAAAACGAAGCAACTGAATAATGGAAGGAAAATAAAGCATTTTATGGAAAGAAAATTTTTTTGTAGAATAATTGTGAGTATTGGAAAAAAACCAGGAAATATTTTCGAAGCTAATTGAAAGAAGAAAGAATACCTTTTATTGAATTATAATATCTTATTCATCCGGAAATAATTTTTTTTTCAATTTTTTTCCCTCGTGATTAGAAGAAATCTCTCAAATTCCAAATGAATAATTGAATTACTCCACACGTCATTTCACATAATATAAATTAGCCAATGTAACTGTCTACAGCATTTGAAATTTATACTTAATCAAAATACAAAGCACGTAATTAATAAATGAAGTAAATCAAATCACTGAAACGAGAGTCATTACATTTTCATTATTGAAACTGTAATTAATGCAAATAGCCTTTGAGGCTCTAGTTTATTCATTTACGCGTAAACTTCGGACTTCATGAAAATTCTAACTTTGCAAGGCCCGCTCAGTTTTCCATTGAAATTATCAATTCAATATTTGCGAATAATTAATTTTGTTAATAAATTTAATTACATAGAACGGAATTTCGCATTGCATTAAGCTTTTCTCTGCTTTTTTTCCTCTCAACAGTTTTATAATCTAATGGACTGGATACCGGTGTCAACATATATACCCATTAATTGAATTAATTTGCTAATGAATCATTATCTGGATTAAATTTTTCGACGCAAAAAAATTGTCGCTTCTATGCTCTACAATTTTTGCATTCTCGAAATTATTTTTATCAACGAGCAAAATAGATACACTAATCAGATGAATAAATAAATTAAATGGTCATCCACTGAATTATCTTTTGGATGATGTTCAGGTGATTTTGTATTATTATTTTTCAATCTTTCTTTTATTTTTGTTCACTCTTATGCGCATTTTTTCGTTAATTTATGGTTCAATGTACAAAATCGTAATGTAAAAAATTGTGTAAATTCATATTACGGTCAATAACGCTGAATAGTAAACTTCATTCTATGGATTTATAATAAATATTCGTAGTTTTTTCAATTATCATTCATCAATTGCATTTACGAACGATGACATACCATGTTTACCACAAAAATTCTACCGAGGATTTTTTTCTGTTTTAATTATTATTATTTTTGGTAAAATTAATTGTTAATCGCGTCATTCAGACAAATATTAATAAGTTTAGGTATTTTTCTCTCAATTTCATAGAATCACCTATTATTGAAATCCAAGCGTATTTGGAACGGACTTTAAAAATACAACGTTAACGTTTCTCCATTTGTCTTTGTTTCTAGATTCTCCTTTCGTCTTAATAAGTTAATGTTTTTTGCGCAACATCTGTGCAGTATATTTTTGCCCCTTTCGCCCTTTCAAATAATTAGTTTTCTTGCTTCCCCATTTTTCTACTATCCTATGTCCCTTTTGAAACTCAACAATCCTGAATTTTCCTCGCCGATCGTAAAAGTCACGCCATTTTTCATATGATACCTTCTGCTTTGTAATTAAACTCAACTTTGCCTCGCTTTCACAAATTTATTGGAATTTTTGATAGTGAAATTTCCTAGTGAATCAATATCTTACTTTACATGAACTCAGTTGACCTGTTTCAAAAGTTCGTAATTTAGGAGATTTCACTTTGAATTCAAAAGATATATTTTGTAAATCTCTGTTAACTCTCAAAGGAAAAAAAACACGGAAAAGGGAAAACGTTAGGAGATATTTTCGATGAACTTTTCCACTTCCATTTATAACTGTTCTGGATAGAGTAACAGCATTATAAGAACTACTACATCCTGCACTGTCTGCAGCTAAGTTTGCTCCCATAATGTAACATAGAGCTGCCCTATTCAGACAGCAATGTACTATATCGTGAGGAAGAGAAAATAGTACGTCCATCTTTTTCTCCAGAGCAATGGGGGGTTGAAAACGAAAAATTTTTACTGTGCACTTTAACTCCCATGGGATCTCACAGGGTTACGAGCTAAACGAAATAAAGTAAGCAAGTGAATTCCACAGTGTAAGTTCTTTCATCAAACTTTGTACTATTTACAAGAACTCGGCGAATAAGTTTGTTTAAAATAAATATGAGAAATTTTTTCACACGGAAGATAATTCAGGAGGCAACAGTATGGTTTTTATCATTCTTCCTGAGTATGAGAATATCTAGGGAATCAATGGAGATAGAATTGTTGCGAGAATTCGAGAGGAAAAATTCCAATCCAACTTGTCTAGATCAATTGCATGCTATGGATGAATTTATTTGTTTTTGTTCAATTCTTTTTCCATTGCATGAAATAATTCGTGAAGCCTTAGAAATTGTGAATTTTCTTGTGAAATCGAGGGCAAGCTGAGTGTTTTTAATCTTTTTTATCGGTTCAGTCTTTGTAAAAAATCAAATATTCATTCCACACACAATTTTTGGCTATTGTTTTCAATCCTTTCTCTCACATATTTAAATCATTTTTCCAATTTTTTTTTTCTTAGATTTGATGAAAGTTTTAAAGCACATGTAAATTTTCGCAGCTCTTAGATTTACTGTCTCTCGCCCATACTTTACCAAGTAAACTTCTTACCTTGAGGCTGGCACTGGTACGACTGCCACGATACTTCTTTGGTGAATTATTCTCAGAGCACGAACCCAGTGGCGATCTACTGCGTGTTTTCCGTGATCTCTTGCGGAACAAATCACGTGTTCTCTCTGGGTTCTCCAATTTTAGTCGTATTTGTGATAGTAAACCAACCAGGAGCTCGTCCACATTGTGATTTATACCGACTGACGTCTCTATGAACTTACAGTCATACGACGTGGCCATGGACTTGCCTTCTTGAATATGAAATAAATGGAAACAACGTTTCATAAGAAATCATTTTATTCTAATTGAATAATTGGTGTTATGTATATGGAACTTTTAACGCATACACTTTCGGCACTAATCATAACGCAAAAAGGATCAATATGATCTCAGCCTCTCTGATCAGCTGTAGAAATGGAAGGAATTAAAATTTTTACTTTAAATGTTATACAGATATTACCTAAACATCTTGCAATGGGCAAATTGGAAGACTTTTCAAAAATATTTTGAATTATTTAAGTATGAAGTTTGAAGGTCTGTTTTCCGAACTCTGCACATCTAACCATTGAAATTCACCTATCACAATAATCTGGATTTTCTCCATTTTCAAATTTTATTCTTCTCGCCTTGTAACAATTTGTGGGTCTATTGCAGTAAATCAGTTATCCCGTTAACCACCAAGTCCTCAATACTAATTAGTTAACTTCAATATGTTAGTGGTGAATAAAGTCTAATCATGTTATTATTAATTAAGTGCAATGTCTCAAGTGTTTCCAAGTTTCCTACATCCTAAACTCCGCACTGTACTCTCCATCCCATTTCCTCCCAGTCTTCACTGTGATTCAAAGTCATTATAAATTAGTGGCTTCGTATTGATAGCGATTAACTGCAATTAAATATGTGAAGGCAGCAAACTTTGTTGGAGTTCGAAGCAAATAAAATTAACCCATTTTTTTGAACGCTTCATTCCAACCATTAGCAATCAAATGCAGCTGCTCAGTCAGGCGAAGTAGCGGGAGGAATTTAACGGAGTTGGAGTTTGGTGAACAAATTTGCGTAGAATCACAATGTCCGTTACTGTTTCGTCATGTTATACCGAAGTTGTAATTATGTACAATTCACGGTAGAAGAGTTCTGTTTGGAGTGCAGTAACGACAATAGTTATCGCTCTCATCAATTCAGATTCCAGAAATTTACGACTTCAACGGATTAGCTTTGGATAGCTGTAGTCATAGTACAGCAGAGATTTCGTTGAATCCACAATGATAGCAAACTTTGTCGGGATCTGATAAACAATGAATTCGAAATACTATTCGCTTCCAACTTCTGTAATTTGCGTTATATATTTGAATATTATGGATCAAAAAGAATGAGCAACAGTTTGAAACAGTACGGAAAAATATTATTATTCCTTCTATTTTGATCCAGAGTATATTTGAAGGAGGGAAAAATTGGAGTTGTAATTACTCGCCGAATCAATGATTAATTGAATTGAAGAGAAATCGTGGTCTCGGATATAATCCAGTCCATGGACGTCTGCGGTAAGCCAAAATACATGGCAGTGACAGGAACCTCAAAATTGACTCATGGAGTAGTTCGTGTACGGCTATGAATAAGCTTGAGCTCAGGAACCCAATCAGTTGATTACTTCGAGTAACCGCATCGTAAAATAATACGAAACTCGAGAAAACTGAGAATATCGAAAGCCGAGGGTACGAAAAATGATGGATGATCGATGAAATCCAATGGCGTATATTTTTATTAAAAAAAAACAGTGAAATTCTTGGGAAATTTGTGAGGCTACCAGTGGAGAAAATTGATAAGTGAAATTACATGTAGCTTAATGAGGAATTAATTAAAAGTTGAATATCTCCGTGGAAGATGAAATGTTCCGGTGAAGATGAAGACGAAAATGTTTTATTCAAATAAATAAATCTTATGAGAATTATTTTGCGTTCTCGACAACAATCAAAATTATACGTCATTTTTCATCGAGATATTACAATTTTTTATCTATTCCCTATTACACTACGTGTAATTTTATTTATTTATTTTCTCCGGAGGAATTCGATTTTCTATCCCTATTACTTCCTAATGGTTTCTTCTGATCAGAGTTATAATCGTTAATGAAGTTTTTATACAATTGTACCTTCGGTAGCTACGTCTCGGCTCCTCACAAGATCCACTTTATTTCCAACCAGGATCACCGCTCTCGCTGATATATGATCAGTGCGCCACAATGTTTGAAGTACTTGCTCCGCTACTCTTGCCGATGCTCTATCTGTCGTTGAATAGACTACACAATATGCATGAGGTTCATACATTGCAATACAATTCTCTGGCTGTAACACAAAAAGAAGAATATGGAAGATTCAAAATATTTTCGATAACAATTCGACGTAATTCTAATTTGCTCATTAATTTCTTTGATAAACGATGCTAACTCCTGAAAGTCATGAATCAAACGAATCTATATCACAGTTTGACGAAAAAGTTTCTCCACGGTTGATTCTCTTTACAATCTGAAGGACGCGTACTTTGATAATCTTCCTCAACAGATTCATTCTGACGAATGAATAAAAAACAATTCAGTACTGCTATTATTCTCCAAGATCAAAATACCAAGACACTGCCAAGTAATAAAATACAGACGGAAAAACGTGGAGAATTCATGATTACAAGAAAGTTTACAATTCCGACGTCACAACTTTCTGTGAAAGTCGAATATATCAGCTTTTATGATCCAGCGGGAATGTAAGCACATAGAAGGAATCCGAGGAGGGTCAGAGACTGAAGATAGCAACGAATAAATTTCATTCGAACAGCTACACTAGTCATATAGGACAAAGCTTGTAATTCTGGTTTCAACAATTCGTTCTGCATCCAGAATAACAATGAATAGCCCCATTGCTATTGCCGTTGCTTTCCTCCCATTGCTATTGGGAGGAAAGAGAATCCGGGGTGTACTGAAGCCCTTATTTCCAGGCTCTAATGACCGTTCCTTCTACTCTGATACTCTCTACTATCTTTATCTTTCCCTTCCCTTTCCATTTCTCCTAATTCGAGGTTAGCTGAGGGTGGAAATTGAGAGATCGATCTCACAGAGAGTCCCGCTGGGGGATTTCAGAAGCAGCAGGATGCATAGAAGGTGAAATATGTTCAGAGACGTGTGCTGCATCCATCTGTATCAACAAAATTCATTGGAATGAATTTATCACAACTTTCGGAACATTGAAAAGTAAAGCTTAATTCTTTAAGCATTGTTGAAGAATAGGATATTAGTGAATCGGAGGATTTCAACTATTTTATATTTTCTCGAGATAAATACATGTGTCGGAAAAAGTAAGCATTATTCTGAGAAAATCGAATGACAGTTTGGCAATATCCACGAACAATAACTCCATCTTGAAACTGTGAAAGTATCTAAAATAACCTCTGGCCACAATCTCCCATGTAAGAATTCTTTCCACTTCTATCTCTCAATTTCTCGAATTTATCTCCGGTATAGAATTTTCCGCAGAGTCGTATCGTAATACCGGATTACACCACGATTGTGGACTTAATTCAAGAGAAGGAGGAGACGGAAAGAGGACAAAAAAGCAGTTTGAAGATAAACTAACTATACTATCTATCCTTAGGTCGTATTGAGAATTCTATGAAGGATATATGTCAGACATAACTCTGTTAAGACTTTTAAACTCAAACTTTGAGTTATTGAAAGAGCGATTGATTTTGACATCTGTTCTAGAAACAGTATAACTGTTATGTGCAGCCTTCACCTCGAGATATTATTCAATTGCAAAGTTTCTCTTGTATTACTTGAAAATTCAGAGATGTTATTCTATGAATCATTTAATACACTTGAATTAGTCAGTGAGAATTGGAGTGATACAGAATTACGAGTCAGTTTCTACTGCAGTTTTCTTCGGTCTAATTTCAAATCCTCTATGACATTGATGGATTCCATTAAATGAACATCATTTGATTCTAATAATGTAGGACATTATTCTTGAGAGTTCTTCTGTCATTAATTCACGAGAACCTCAATCATCATTTTGTTCTCCCGAATTCTAATCAAAATATTCAAAAATTAGGAATGGTCTGCTGAATTTGAAGCAATATTATTAAATCAGATGTTTCCCTTCCTAGGTAGTTGTTTTCAACCTTTGAAATACTCATGTAATCGAATTAGGGTTTCCTTGAGGACCTAACCATAAAGGCAATACATAAAGGAAAGTAATTACGCCATCTGGTGTTGGCGTCAGTGTACTAACTACGTATCCTCTGAGCGAGCGGAATAAAGTGAAAAAGTTTTTGTGAAGCTAGTATGAGGAAGTCAATTTTGCGCAGCAACGTGATTCAATTATCCTCAGTGTCCAAGGTAATATTAAGTGAACTGATTACACTTTAATACTCGTATCAAAGTAAAGTATTCAGTGAAAAATTAACCTGTATAGATTGCCACGTATTTTCCTCTTGGGTTCTGATAAACTAAGAGAAATAATCTGGCAACTCAAGTAAAGGCAAAATAGTTCAAAATAATCAAGCAATTAACTACATGGGCGCCAAAACGGAAAATATTACGCAGATGCTCAGTAATATTTAGAATATAGTGATTTTCACTAATCAGATTAGTAGAATGATCCATTCAGCTCCTTTTGTTTCTTAAAATCATTAGCTGTTTGTATCAATTACATTAGATAAGAGTTCGGAATCATTTAATGTTACCCATTGGGTGAATTATCATAGTAACACTGAAGCGGCGATAAAAATCATAAAAGAATTGATAATTAAATAAATAAATCAAATAATTTTCGTCTTGAATGAAGATTGATCTTCCATTCGGTGGCTCCAAGGTTGAATAAAATAATTAATTACTTTCGGATTAGAAAAGAAATTACGACCAGCGAGAATATCACGTCTCAATGCAGAACAATAACAGTGAAAGATTCGCAAAAGAAAAAAATCAAACAGTTCCATTCCAAATAATAATATGAAGGAAATCCTCTGATGAAAATAGAGCTTTCCAATTCAAAAAATTAGTATGAAATGAATCATTAATCCATCAATCATGCTGAATTTCGTATACGAATGTGATATTCATCCATTTTGTGTGAAAATTACAATGCTTCAGGAACTCAGTAACGGTGAGAAATTAGGGTCTTTCGAACATATGAGGTCTTTCAATTTCTCATTTTCAGGAAATTTATTACCATGTATACACGGAAAGTAGATCAATAGAAGCACTCCAGAATTCAAATTTATTCCATACCAATAAATTCTCGTTCTCACTGTTTCTCCTACGATAACTCCTGATTTTGCAATATGAGAATCATATATGCATGAAGGATTTTAAAAAAATTTCGCAAAATACAGCTCTATTATTTATACTTACAAATGGAGGTATTAATATTAAAAACGAAATACATACATTTCGACTGGAAATAATTTTTGCCAGTTGAACCACCCCAGAATAAGAGAGATGGAAAAATTTTCCAATAATTTTTTCCGTCGAAAAGCAATCCAGCCACAAAGAATATCATGACGGAAATTTACCGAATTCCCTCCCATTCCACATTTTTCTTTTGAAAACTTATTTCAAAGACTCCATTCCCTTATCTTCTGCTACCTACCACTGAATTGGATTTTTTTTCACCCGATGTATTTTTCAAAAAAAATGTATCACTCCTTCTCATCATTTCTCGTTCAAACGTATTGATCAGAGGTCTTCAGACCCTTGAAAGAGATCTATATGGTGATTAAAGAATAAACCATAGGAAATTCACGGAAATTCCCACTAGACAGTTTAGTGCGTGACAATGTGCAGAAACCCTTGAAATTTTAACGAGTCTATTGGGACTGGTCGAAAACAGGACGGACATCCCTCCGAGTACTATTATACGTATGTCCAAGCTCATGCTGTTGTCTGTGTATGACACGATTATTCGCTTCAACGTGTCATGGATTTGAAATTAAACAACGAGACCATTAATTATAAAACCCCTGGTACATGATGCGCATACAATATTCCATCATTTACGTTTTCTCTTATTTTTCTTCTCGTGTCCCGTGCTTTTCCCCTTTTTTATTAAGTAAAAGTCACTGTATCATATCCCATGATCCCACAAGAAAAATATGTTAAACGCAGACACCATGATGTGAATATTACAAACTCATCTTTTTTCCTTCACGAGGGGAGGAGAAGCTCTAGGAAAGGTTCACGAAAAAAATGGGGGAAACCGCTGTAAAGGTAACAAAATGGAATGGGTGCTTTGATATTCACATGAAATGTTTCTCTATCGCCGTTGGAGCGGAATCTGTAATTTTATATATTTGACGAAGACAGTTTCATACGCTTATTTTTTTTTCTTCCCACTCGAATTCGTCTCATTATACCAAGTAAGTGTTGCGGAATATTTTAATTATTTCAACGAGGGAACATGCATAGAATATTCAAATTCCCCACAGAAATCCAATATTCTTTGCAATGAATAATAAAATTCTAAAAAAAAATCATTCATTCACTAATGGAAAGTGAATAATACTACGAATGAACTGGTTAATCCGAAGTGAGCCACACGGCCTTCCCAGACCTGTGTCTGTCAAAACCAATATTGTTAGTATATCACTATAGAGATTGGGTGTTTTACAGTTGAAAAGAGTTTCTGGTTGAATGAATCTGCCGATATATCTAATATGTGTTTGTATGTGTTAGGGAGGATGCCTGGGTTGTTTGGACGCTTCACTACCCCTGAGACCTTTTTCATCGTATCTTTATTCCCCTTCTGGACATACTGGATATGTATATAATCGATAGATTCTCACGTTGGATGGCTTCTACGTTTTTTTCCCTCTGATTTTTTCTTTTCGAGTAAATGTGAAAACATGTTGCGGGCAAAAAAAACATTAGGCATCGTGCAATATTCATTTCCTCGATTTTTTCCTTCGTATTTCCGAATGGCTAGAAGCTTTGTCCCCGAGATTTTTCTCGATAACCGGATTTCCAGTGGACATGCGTCAAAGTGAATTGAAACGCCGAGAAATCCTACCCAGAAAAATCTTCAGGTGTATATGTGTTGATATGGGAAACGCTGTTCCGAGAACGCTAAAATGATAATATGTATTAGTATGAGGGGATGAAAATAAATTGAGTTAAAATGTTGAATGGTGATCGCGGCACTTTGAATATCGGAAATATCTTGAGATTTTTATTGAATTTCCTTTTTGCGCAGTTAGAAGGACAAGAGTTTGGGAATATTCAAGGCGTATGGCCATTCGATTCTCCCTAATCTCCTTAATCTTTCAACGTTGTGAGGGTGCTCAAGTGAACCGAGAGTTTTCATCTTCAACTTTACGTTGAATCTATTTCCATTTGTTGTCGATTGGATTGAGGAATAAAATTGAGGTAAGAGAGGCAGATGGAGACAGTGAAGAGGGGACAAGTGAAATCTGGAAATATATTCTGGCTATATGCTTTGGATTTTATTAAGATTAAACGATAAAGCTTAAGAGGAACCACGAGGTTGGATCCCCGTAGCTATTGATCAACCTTTTTCAAAGGGAAATAGAATTGTCCAATATAGTTCTTTACATGAACTTAATATGATATTTTCGTTAAAGTGAGGAACGCATTTGGAGACAGTCAAGTGATCTTCATGAAAGTTATAGAATTGAATTATTATTTTTTTTATTTTAGAATTGAATTAGATTCTATTTTTGTATTTGATTTAATAATATCGCAGGATTCTAAGATCATCCGCGATATTATTGAAAATTTCCAAATGTGGAAATAATCGATTATATTTCGTAGAATACAGAAATCAATATTGCTCAGACATTATTGAAGAAGTACTGAAGAATATTCTTTCCAAATGATTTCGCAATTACATGCACAAAAGTATAATCTAACAATAGAATTTTTAAAGTGAGTATGTGAATAAAATTCAATTACCAAAGTTGAAAAAATGAATAGCCTAGGAAAATCCTGTGAGCGTTATCACAGAAAACTTTTGTCTAATGGAATCTGTTGGCATAATTAAAGTTTCAGACGACCTCACTGTGGAATTATGGGCGTTCCATATTATAATGTTAAAATTCCATTGGATATAATTTAGGTTTGAGGTTCCCGGCACTATTTGCTTCATAAATTTCCACGTCATAGCTTCATGATATAATCTTCAATGAATTTTGCGATTTATCCTCAATTCCGTAGACGTTTATCATTCTTTTGAAATAACAGAGCAGGAGATGAGAATAAAAAACAGTTGCAGAATTGAGAGGAATTAATACGCAAATTAATTTATCTATTCCGAACAGTTGCATCCAATTCGAATTTCTCAGATGAAAAGTTGGAAAAAATCCTGAAAATCCGTTAGATCATTCCACAGTAATGTACCATGCTTCCCCCAATGAAATTGCAAATATATTTCCGAAAGGAATGCCAAATTAATGAATGTAACTTCAAGAAGTTTCCTCGCTTTTGACGTAAAAAAATATCGTCATCATGAAAAAAATATGAAATGCAACTTTTCACAAAACATAAATTTGATCCAGATGAGAAGCTTCGCTCTAAGTTATAAAAGACAGGAGAATAAATCTCAAAGAGTGGTATCATGTATTAAAGAGTAGTATAACATCTCAAGATGCTGTTGGAAAATTTCTGCTTCCGTGGATTGCAACCTGGAATTTGTATTACGTAACTGAAAGACCTTAAGCCGTTAAAATTACGAGTCCACGTTGAAAAGGTCCTCCTTTATCTTGTATTCTGCTTGTGTGCAAGCAAATAAAAGCATCAAACATAGGAACAATATTTCAAGCAATGTGTAATAGATACCATTTCCATTATATTACAGTAATTAAAATTTATCAGAGAATGAATCTATTGGATAGTTCTTTCATGCTCTACTCTACCCTTTCAACGAGTTTTCATTCGAAATAACGTAGAAAATTTTTAATTGCATAGATTATAATATCTCGTTTGAAATTTTTTAATTCACATTTATTATTCTATACTTTCAAGAGGAATTCTCAGCCAATCTCTGTGAAAATTGTCATGAATTACTATGAATAGAAAGTGATAATTATTCGGGCAGTTCCCGTTTGAAATTGCAGATTTTAAAGCTTCCATTGTTAAAAAGGCATCAATCCATTCATTAAAGAGGCTTACAAATCCATATCTATCACACGTAATGAGAATAAATTAATTTCCGTAACTGTGAAAGCAGCTAATTTATTTGATTATTAGAAACCAAAATGCTGCTTTTCGTTTCAATTAAATTCCCAATTTACTATGCAGGCTTTGTATAGATAACGATGTGTTTGATTTAACTCTGATCGTTTATATAGGTTTAGACGATCAAAGGTCAATTTGTCACGTCATCGATCCCTCGGTAGTTGATAGTTGGTCCATCGGTTTTCCATGGTGGTGTAGATACTCGGAAGAGAAGGACGAGAATCCAGGGACAATTAATGCAGCTCGTTATTACAGCGATAACAAGGTGCAATTAATGTTCAGGTATACTTTAATCATCTGACCATAGCTGCTATGATAAACAAATATAATAAAGTAGAAAGTTTGAATGCAAGACCAATAACTATGCGCTCTTATAGAGCAAAAATACTTTCAGATAAGGGAATGAGGAATGCGGAGATCATTAGCGGATATCCGAGAATTACTACACTTTGGAAGAAAATATATTCTCAGATAACGAAGATTGATGAGTTTGATCCACAAATTTGTAATTTACGCAGTTTACGGATATATAGCTGTGATTTAATATTTGTATATGCATGTCTAGGGGTGGTATAATATATATATACTACAGAAATCCTGCGGATGTATTATCAGTAGGAACTAGCAGATAGTAACCACCAGAGCATCCACTGAGATGTCATTTCTCAATGTAGAACATGCCATCGTGCAGAATATTAATCGAATTTATAGCGTAGTAATGGCATAGTCCTTGTCTTGCAACGTGATTTTATCGGTTGAGGAATTCAGGAAAATTAGTTGATCGCTCTAGTTTCTCATAATTACTAAATCGGGTATCACAGATTTTTTTGTTATATCCCAGCTCTTTCATTATATTTATGTGCGTACGAAATTAATTACTCTGTGTGATAGTCATTATAATCATTATGATGCAATCTTCCTGTTTGATAGCGGAGGATAAATTCAGACATAGTATTGATTGATAGATTGAATGGATTTAATTTATCGGAGTTTGGAATTCATTTACGAGATATAATCTGACACAACCGAATGCATTCGTTGTTATGCGGATAATAATCCACATAATGAATGAATCTATTTAGTGAACAGATGCGATATGCGAAATTCATTTACCCAATTTTAGGAGAGTTTATTCTAGCGAATGAGACAGTTTCCAAAAAAAAGTTACTCTGTCAGGACACCCATTGAAATAATATATATATTAAATACAAAAAATATATATTTGAAAATATATGATGGATGAGGTTGACGATGATTTCTTGGGAATTAATAGGTTAATTACAAGAATACGTATACCGAGGTGCGAATACCTTTTCTCATCCCCCAAATAATTTATTCAGACATTGAACAGAGCGGATGAAGTTGTCCTAGTATCCGGTGATCCTGAAGATATTCTTAGAGAAAATCTTCGTAATAATCAAGCTGACAATGTCGGCAGACAATTCCTTGGAGCAATTGAATTTATTTATACCAGCACTATTCTAAAAAGGACAGTGACCTCGATTCTCGGAATATTACAAAACGTGTTCATCCAACGGCGCGCGCAATGTTACCCCAGCAATCGATTTTCAAATTTTGAAGCGCAAATATTAAAGTGACGGAGCGCAGCGAAACTGCATCCATAAGTTTTGTGTTAATTTCTTTTTGGGAAATTCGATTCATCATTAAGTAGCGTAGCTAAATGGAAATTTATGCATAAAAATATCAGCACATGGTAGTGTTATTTTTCGGTTATCAATTTAATCTACATCCGAGGTTGAATGTCAACCGGAGATATCGATTTTTTTCCTCCAAACTAGTCATTCCTATATTCCTACATATACCAGCTGATTCTATTTCTTCGCATCAATTTCAGGAGAAAATATCCACATGGTTACAATCAGTCTATGACTACTGAAAAAAAAATTAAATCTCGATTTAAGAGTCGTTAGGTCAATGGCAATGAGGCTATCTTATTCAAACTGCTGAAACGTACTTTTTCAGTATGAAGACTACTCTCTTATCAAACACTCTCGAGTGTCACAGGGTTTATCCGTGTCGTTAACTTTGAACGAGGAAACGTCAACAATACTTGCAGGCTCGTGTGTCA
Source organism: Aleiodes sp. PSUC_FEM 10030003 (assembly GCA_018902275.1). Taxonomy (NCBI): domain Eukaryota; kingdom Metazoa; phylum Arthropoda; class Insecta; order Hymenoptera; family Braconidae; genus Aleiodes; species Aleiodes sp. PSUC_FEM 10030003. Next base: position 15,492 of record JABSMS010002740.1, read on the forward strand.
CCAAAATACGAAGCTGTCTTGTGTTCTCGCTACCTTTTCTTTCCTCACGTATTCTTGTCCCTTCGTAGAATTTTCATCAAGTGACCATAGTTTCCATCACTCAGTGTGACACGGGTACTTTACAGATATTTCATCCTACTATCATGAATCATATTTTATCTCCTTCTGGTATAATTCTCTGTCGGAGAACTATCACGCTGGTAAAGTGTACTCTTCAAAATTCTATACGCTACGTTGTTAATCTTTACGAGGTCAATAACTTTATTCTTGGGAGAAAGCATATCAATGGATCATGACGAACACGTCAAGGTGCGAGAGTTTTTCCGTGTTGCAAAAAAAATTATCAATTTTTTAACATCGCAACATTGAACTTTTGCGACATCAAACATTTATTTATTCATTCGAGTAGAATCTTGTCTGAAGTTCAAGAAGCGATAAGTTTCATATATTTTTTCTCTCGAAATGGTATTTATTCCACCAATACGATGAAACTCCTACCACCAAAGAATCTATATAAACAGCATTCGAGAGTTCTGTCATACGATAAACTGCAAATTCGTGAGATAAGAGCGTACTTCGAAATAACTTTTCAAATCATCATTCTTCAAATTACTCGAATCATGCGTTTTAACAGTACTTTTGTTTTTACATTTTTGATCGTCGTTTCGGTTTTTTTTACAGCCGCAACAGGTAAGATTTTCGTGAAAAGAAATCATTGCTTTTCGCTCATTGCATATTCGAAATTGATCTCATATCTTTTAGTGTACCATTTTCTTCAGTTTATTTGCTAATTCATTTTTCAGCACGTCGATGTGTCGAGGGAAAGAGCTATCATGATGGCTGTAATAATTGTTTCTGTGCGAGTCCAGATGCGGGAGCTATCTGTACTCAAAAAGCGTGTGGTCAAATTGTGAATGGCGAGTGGATAAATCACACACCTCAACCACCACCCGCGGACTTTTGGGAACCATAATTTATGGACCTTGGACTTACGCCGTCTTACGTAAAATTTAAGAGAATGATGTAACATGCATATTTAAATAATGTGATTAACTTGTTTCACCGGATATACCAACGTAAATATGAATAATGTGATGTTTGTTGAACACATAAAGTATAGAGAAGAATAGTAATTCTCTCGACGGGTAGCCCGTGTTTTATTTTCCTCTATTGATTTTATTATTCACAAAAGTCAGCATACTAAGAATGATACAGTATTCACAGAAAAATTCAGTGTAAATGTACAGAAAAATTGAGAGCGGGTTCTCAATCCTCTGGGATATTTCCGACGAAGCATTCTGACTTACTTTGATTAATTTTTGAATATTCCTGCGACCATGCGTTACTGTTTGGTGATTCTACTTGCATTTGAGCTCAGCGTATCAGGATTTGTTCCATCAAAGTCAGGTACGTATTTTCTGCATTTTTTTTTATATTTCTGTCATCGAAACTGAATTTTTTTTTTGTATATTCTATCTTTAATTTTTGAATAAACTTCCCTCTAGATTTTCGCTAATCTATTAATTCATGTCATAATTCGGATTGAACTTTGTGAACCATCACTAAAACTCAAAACCACGAATTTCAAAATTGTTATGTTACAATCTGTATGATGATTAACTGCGATTATTCATAAACTGCTGTAGAATAGCTAGCGTGAACATAATCCGTTGCAGCATGAGTTACGGATTGCACCCGATGTAATGCAATTGGTGCATTGAAATCAGTGATATGGTATTACAAATATTAATCCAGGAGAGAAAATATTTTCCATTATCTTTTCCCTATTATGCTAGTTAATTTTCACTGCAATAATCGGTTCCCCGAGTCAATTCTTAATCAGTTGGAATTCATCAACGAATCAGGCTAAATAACAACTTTTTTTCTACCAAATTCTTTTCCTCCGCTGTTCGGTTTACCACAGCTACACTCCCACACTTATTCGTTAATTGTTAGCTTCCATTTAATTAATACAAATACAAATACGAACCAGATTGATGGTCATTTTGACAATTTTCGTCCATTTTTTTATTCTGGTAACTATAGTATCACTCACGGCTTAGTGATAATTTTAGTTGTATCAAAACCTGGTAATCATTCATCTCACGTATTCCATCTTCATTCCTTCTGCCATTTTTGTCCAACAAATCAGCACTTCCTCGTAACTCAAAACCTCATGTGACTCGAAGATATCTTCCTAACTCAATGATCATGATACTTTATTTCAAACAACTGTACTATGCTTACTCTTCGGTACCATCTTCTGAACTCAATTCAACTTGAAATTTATTCTAGCATATATTTCTCAAATATCTCCTTAACTCTACGTGCTGTTATATCCTTAGTTTATGTTGTTTTGTAAGTTTTGTGAAATGAATAATTGACTTTTGTGTTCTGCCATTTATTATTTTGAGGAGTGCAAATCATGGTTAAGGTTCTGTTCTCAACTATTTCATACGACTTGCTCGGAAATACTCAGTTGAATAGTTGAAATAAGTGAAACCCAACTTGCACGGCAAGTAATCGAGGGTATTCTGAGCTAAATAACCCGCAGCGTGATTAGTAAGTGGATGGATGTCGTTGGGAAAATGAAACAATTAAAAAAATATGCAATATCCTCTACCACGCAAGAATTCAATGGAAAGAATAACTGGAAAAAAGTATGTGCAAATTATTCTTTAATTTGCTGAATAATTTGTTGATTGAAATGCATTAGACTTAGGATTCAGTTGGATTGAATTTTGGAGTATAACCTTGTTGAATTCATGATATTGATTGACTTCTAGAGCAATACCACGTCGGAGGCAGGAGCTGTTCCGATGCTTATGATATCCGTCCCCGTAGTAATTCGACGTTTGGATGGGTGTCTTTGGATTTAGAACTAATTGTAGTAGAGGTAGTTTGACAACAGTTTGAATGAATATTCATTGACATAATTTTGCCAATATTAGTTGAATTCTCAAAAACTTTCTAAACATCAATGCTGACACAAGTTTTGCAGGGAAAACGTTGTCAGATTTTTAATGAGATCATCAAAAAAAATCTATCTCAACCCCTTTTTTTATTTCAAGCAATTTTCATTCATATGTAATATTTCTACTTGAAGTTATTCAACAATTACTTACAAGATTATAAGCTGCACGACGAACTTCTTACAGCCGAATTGTACAGACTCGGAAATGTTATCGTGATAAAACTTCGGAACTCGTCGACTATATCTTTCTACGAAGATACTTACGATCACGATCATTACATCCCTTATTCTCATTGGTATTAGTAGAAGATACAGAAATATGTTCGGGTGTAGGTGAAGAAATGAGGACTGATCGATTTTACCAGGGATATTGTGATACAGGGTAAAGAAAATATAGACACAGAGGGGTGAAATAACTGTGAGCTTAACTGTGAATTTTCCTCTAGGAAATACATATAATAATAAACTATTGTACAGAGGATTTCGAGAGGGAAATATTTTCAAATTAGAAGGTATTCTTTCGGTACTTATTTCTTGATGATCGTTCTACTATCATCGACATTCATAAAAAAGGGAAAAAAATAAATTGAGTTCACTTCTGCCTTCTTCAGTGTGAATAGTCGGCTTCTTCCAAGTCGTCACTACGAATTTTATCAGGCACTTACGTTCATTTCCATAAACACGTGGCCACCAAAAAAGAAAAGTTAAGTTATGGAATAGACATAGGCAATCGCCGGTTGTTTTTATGAGGTAACTCTACCATTTAACCTTGTAGATTCTTAGACCTTGGTGACTGATGAAGCTACAGTATGAATGTTATTCGTATCTACATTATATAATCACGGATGCGAGAAAGCCAGCATGTGGCGGAATGATGAAAACAATTTAAGATCTTTCTATCATACAAATATGATAATTTTTTTTCAATGTAGAGAAAAAAAAACATCGACGAATCCTGATGGGTTTAGGCAAGTATCTTATTGAGCCAGGAGATAACTGTGGAAAGGTGACGTCAGCGTTTGGTATATTAAAATTGAGCTGACACGGTCGCCCTGAAGGCAGTTAGCTTCGAGCTATTCGGCAATTCGCATCTCGACATCTAAACAGTTCATCATATCCATAACTTTGGAGTTTAGTGATTGATAGACAGTCGTTTCTCAATAACAGAATAATGCAACGTAACTGCGCGACTTTTTTTTGTGTTTTACTTATTTTAAGTTTGACAATTTCGACATTAGCTGGTGAGTTCAATGATTCGTTAATAATTTTATCTTTACGAATTCGCAACCCTCTGGTGCATTTCCAATTGCATTCATGTGGTAGTTATCAGGCCATTACGGTGTTTTGTTTGATATCCGACCCGCTTTGAATGATTCATGATTGTGAATATATACAATTGTGTAGACAGTCGAGTATCATTGGAAATCTGTTTCAGTCCGCTGTAACCAAAACCAATATTGAGTTTTTTTTGCAATTCCGAAGAGTGAATGAATTAAATTCCACTTGCAGTTATCCACTCGGTGGATTGTTTTTCAATGAATAATACAAAAATATTTGTGGGAACCTTTCGCGTAAAATATCAAGCTATCAAGATGAGAAAGAGGGCGTTATATCATCATTACCTTTTCCGAAGTAGTGCATCACTCAAATCTAGTTTCAATTTTGACATTTCAAAAGTAAACACATTCATACTAAACATCATTTATTATTTCCAAGATGGAGAGAGATATTCTAATACTCATTCCAATTATTCATTCCATAATCCTACACTGAAAGAAAAAGGATCTTGTGACGATAGTATGCTATATAGCATACAATATTTTACTTTGCGAAAAGAATTTGGATTTTTTTCCCTCATTTTTTGCAATTATTGAAGTTTTCATCAATGAACTGGATAATTTATTAATTAATTCTTCTCTCTAGAACGAAAGTGTGCTCCCGGAAAAAATTACCATGACGGCTGTAACTTTTGTCGTTGTGCCGGACAATTCACAGCATGTACGCTAAAGGCATGTCTGGAGTTTGATGAAGCAACTGGCAAAGTCGTTTCGAAGCCACGTCTAGAACCACCAGAAGACTTTTGGTTACCAGACAATGAAACAGAACATCAGTGAAAAGAAGTTCAAGCTCATCTTCAATTGTCATTCATTTTATAACTGTAATTCAATTACAAAAATTTAATGTATTACTATTGGTAAAATCAGTTAAGCAACAAATTTGTTCACGTATGGCAAAATGTAGATGACAAAGAATGAATAAACTTTCTCCTATGCCTAAAATCGGAATCCATGAATTGAGATATTCTGTTCCAAAGTTTTCCATTTTCCCCCTTTGATAGCATGATAGATAGAAGATGGATGAATTCCGCAATATTTTCGCTTATTATTTCGTTAATTTGACAGGAACTGCATTGTAAAGAATCGTTTATATTTGGAAATGAGAATCAATGTAAAAAAATACCGTTTTACCGTTCGGTTTCCAAGAAAAATTTCCAAATGCTTAAATTCAAATAATTGACAGTGGTTGAATGAGTCTTTCTTCTTTTCCGTTAATTCAGAAAATTTATGATTCTGTGAATGGAGTTTCGAATGAACTGGCTAGTGGTTATTTTACGATAATGCTGGAGGTCAAAAAGGCTACGTAAAGTGAACGAGTTAGTTTAACAATCTGAACAATGCTCGACATTACTACCATCATTTTCACGTTGTACAATGTATAGGTACACATTGCACTTCAGAGGGAGTTTGCCTTTAAAGAGTATAACAAAGAGTTGGATAAAACCCAAGTGAATTACTGTCCTTCCGGTATTCACTCTTTTTCTTTACGTTTTCCTTCTCGTTCTACACTGCAATATTACTTGGAATCCTTAAGACTCAGGAACATTTTCTGGTAGTTAATAATCGCTCCCTAATGACTCTCTTTGATCAACGAACTTGCGTTAATTTCTTATAACAACAGTAAACAGTGGCAGAACTTTGAAACGTCGGCAAAGCGGTCGCAAGTCTGGAAACTAAAAATTATAAAGAAACGTTCCGAAAAAATTAGATTAAGGAAAAATGATTTCCTTTATCTATTCAACAAATCGGTAATTTCGGTAAATATATACTTAGACGTTTCCATATTAATTTTCAATCAAAATTGTACACTAATAAACCAAAATCCCTACACCACCACCACAATTCTGGAACATCTATATTTGTTATCAGACATATTTTTATATTTGCGCCTCATAGTTGTAAGTTGTGGAATATCATCCATCATCCTTTCTGTGGGAATATTTTTTAAGAATAAAATTGAAATTTAACATTCCAATTATGAATCCAAATTGACAATAAATAATTTGCAATAAATTTCTTCTCATTAAAACAAAATTAGATGACCTTTACTTGGGAAGTTTACAAGCCTCACAGGCACTTAGTATGACCCAGGATTCATGACGCGGACGTGGCTGGATACTAATCCCAAGAGGCCTATAAGCCTCGGAATGGATTAAAGTTATATAGGATATAGGAACATTCGGTACACGTGTATCAATAAAAATTTTAATTCAATTATTTCGGAGACGTCTGAGTACACATTTACCTCAATTTTCATTCGATTCATTCGTCTCTAACACATTCATCCAATGTAATTTATTCCCAGAGCTCGTTTGCCACTTTGTTTCTCTCCATATTTCATCAGCTTGTCACTTACTAACACACCCTACATTTTCACCACTTCTCTCATAACCAACAGACACTGACAACATAGATTTTCATTCAGATATATTCTCCGTATTTTGTTACCACATAAAGTTCAATATAAGTAGTAGTGTGTATCCTCGTGTGGATGGGAAATGGGAAAGGAAAAAGAGCATATGGATTATCAGCGGGACAAGGGATATCGATACAAAGCAGCTTTTTTGCCTGAGCTGTGGTTTTCTGAGTAGTTTCAAAAGAGCCCCAGGACTAAATAGCCTATTCTCACACCTTTCCTCTCTTCGTTGCGATGTATGCATACAAACATTTCCTCTCGCTTTTCGTCGACACAAAATGATAGAATGAAATTTAATAAAAAATATTTGCGAGAGATATTTTATGCTTCAGTAATATTTCGCTGATTTAATGAAGAAATTCCAATTTCAATGGAGGCAATTAACATTTCTCAACGGAAATTGAAGAATGCTATTTATTCACAAAGTTCTCTCATAAATTTGCCATTATATATTGACTTTTATCAATGAATATTAATTTACGAACAGCAATTAGCACTTTCATAAATTAAATTTTGATTAACAAGAAAGAAGGTGAAAACTTTGAATATCAAATAAAATAGTGCAAAAATTCATTCAAAGTTAGCAAAACAGACAGATAATTAGTAAAATTAATTTAGTGAATGAAACTAATGAAGTTGAATGAAAAAATCAGAATACGACGGGAGAAGGAATTAGAGCAAGGGAAACAATTTGATCACAGAAGAAAATTAAAAGAAGGAGAATTACAGGAAACAGGAGTATGCATTGGAAAAGATGAAATGAAGTAATTTCATCAACTTTTATCCACTGGTACTGAAGTCACACGAGTATTGCTGCAAATGAGAAATTTTCAAGGAAAAACAATTTCCTGAAATTTAATTTAATTGTTAGAGAGAGAGAGAGAGACTGCTAGTCTCGTGGCATGTTTTTCTGTTTGTCAATTTGAATTTTAGCGTTTCATATCTTATGAAGGAAATTTAATGGCGACTGAGAGACAAAACGTTTATAAAAATGGAAATTGAAGCGCGAGTTCTTTTCCTTCCAATTTAAAGAGGATTTTCTTCTTTTCTTCACCTCCCTTTACTCTGAATCGATACGTGAATATTCAACAGGTTAAGTTGTATGCAAAAATGTGTTGTATTATGCAAATAATGTGCAAACATACAAGGCAGCTTGAAGTTCCCACTTGTCCCTAAGTTTTTGAAAAAAAGACTGAAAATATGAAAGAGCTGTAGTGAAAATTCTCCATATGTCACTGGAAATATTCAAAAGAACGCTTTAATTCTTTTGTTGTAATTACGTAGTCAAGTGTAAATATTTATTTACATCTTTTGAGAAATTTGATTATCTTTCATCAAAAAATAGCGAGTGAAATTGGATTGTATGGAGTTCACTCAATGTTAAGAAAGTGGTGATTTTATTTGAGAGATGAGATTACGTGCCAGGATAAATGAAGTTTCGAAGGATAAACCGTTTCATTTGAGGTAAATTTCCGGTACTGGATGATATAAAAAGAACAAATTGTGTTTGCTCTGATACTTTGGAATTCACAGAACCATATCGACATGCTTGAACGTTAATGCATTTCTGCTGATTATTTTTTATAAAGCTCAATTCGAAGTAAAAAAAATAATTCAGAAGTGAAGAGTAAAGCTATCTAATTCGTTTTTCCTCATCTTTTCCTTCTTTTCATCGTAAAGTTTTTCCTTCAATCTATAATCCTTACACGTAACCGTATTGTATACCGCTACTAACGAACGTTTCATTACACACGCGTATCCATAAAATTTTTCCTTCAGAACGCTATTAACGTGACTCGACACTAAAAACGAGAAAGCGAAAATCATAAAAATTTCGTACCATATTTTCTCGGCATTGTGTAAGTTGAATATAATGCATTGCTTAGGTTAACGATTGCTCCCTTCAGAATTATTGAATGGAGACGTTTTCAAAGTTACTACTTTTGGCACATTTCTCAGTTATATTTGAGTGTAGAATATATTATTTAATATTCGCTAACTGAGCTTGTTGAGCGCAACAAATATGTATTAATATCATTAAATTGCATTCAATAAGCAAATATCTGTCGCCTTCGATTTATGGCGTCAGGTACTAGCTCTAAACCATCAGGAACTGAGGCCACTACGGTAAGTTTTTTGACGCCGAGAAAATTTTAACACTCATCTCCCGCTTTTTCTAATATCGAGGGCTCTCAATCAACGTAATAAAATTGAATTAACGACAGAATCCAATTCCACAGGTATCGTGCGGCTTTTTTTCATGACCATAGCCCATAATCGTGAAATATTAATGAAACGCAGAAGAGCATTGACATGAAGAGGATATATTGAGATTACACGTGTAATTAACAGCACCCTTGAGCATAAACTCTCTTTTTATCGCCCATTGAGAAATTTCTACAACAAAGGAGAACTTCGTAATTTCCTCTCAGAAGCTCAATTCCTCTCTTGTTCCTTCCTTTTTTCCAGTTAACTACATCGTGAGTGTTTCATTATCCCCATTGACGTATTCCTTACACCCAAGTCTCTTGGATGTATAAGCACTTTGGAGATCCTGAGCACTCTGTGGCTTACATAATTAATTGAACAAAGTACATGGGAAAGCTTGCGAGGGTTACTATGTGACAGTAAACGGACACGAGGCACTCTCCTTTCCAGATAAATCTGGATTAGAATGCGGGATTTAAACTTTATGAAAATAATAAAGTAGGTAACTGAGGAATCTAATTTTTTGGGGGATTTTTTTGTATACATTGAGTGTAGGACATGATATTCGGCTTAATTGGAGATTTTTATTGGCGACGTCAGTATTTATGTTTTTCAATATAATTTAACTTGGAAATTTGTTGATCGTTTTGCTTCGAAAGTTTCCAACTGAAAATTCCACAATATCCCAATATTATTTGAAGTAGTTTGATAAATCTCCTATAGTTTAGCAATGCTTTGAAATATCTCCAGATCCAATGGATAACTTTTCTGGTTCATTTCCCCCAATAACCATTAAACTTTCCGGGCAAGGAATCGATCTAAAATGTATATTCACTCTCACCTTATTATCAACATCAGAGTATTCCTCATTTTCTTTCATGTCATAGGCACTATCCTCTAATTTATTATGAAGGCCAAAAGAGCGAAATGCCAAAGGAATATTCAACAGTTGCCTTTTGTAATAGGTGCGTGCCATTTCCTCGAGCACTCTGCGTTTCCCTTCATCATATAAAAGTAAATGAGAGGAGGTGAAGTGGCGGGATGAAAGGGGAGAAATGGTGAAAGTAAAGTACCAATGGAATTTTGCACTCTCACTTAGTGAATGCAACGAGGCATTTAATTTACATCCATCTTACCTTCCTTCATCACACGTATATTTTCCAGCCAAGATGCTCACAAGTACTGGATGCCTTGACACTTAAACTTGATATTTGATGATAACTTAAACTAATTCAACTCATTAAAATGGAGAAAATTGAGGTGGTGAGAGAAAATGCGCATCTTTTTTATACGCTAAAAAAATTGAATTACAGAACTATGAGATGCATAAAGCTTGTGAATGAGAATTACGAGCCACGTCAATTTAATTGCCACTCGGATTCTCAGACGTGTGCATAATTTATACTGACACGTTTATTAGTAATACTTCATGCCACGGAAAAGCATATAACCAGAGTTACGGTATTACGAAGGTCTATAACCACATGTGTATTTTAATGCTATCTCCACATGTGGCATAAAATGTATATATGTATATATATGTATACTAGGACCAACAATTCTGCGATTATTCAGTGATGAGTTACCGGATGAACCCGATTAAACCACCGCTGAAAATTCTCTAACCTTTATACAGCTATATACTACGTTAGTATTCTGGAATACTTCCTGGGAGAGAGGGGCTATCGATTATACTAGCCTGGTCATTTATTATTTATTGGATAAAATTCATCCTGCAATTAAGAGGTAATTGACAGTTTACGTCGATCGGTATAATTTCTCATTATGGAAATTCCAAGGAGCTGTTTGCTCTAGGAACATCCGACAATATAATTAGAAAATGTAAAATCTTCATCGATGAATTCATGAGTTTAATTATTTTGACCGTGATTCCGCCGAATTGAAAATGATAATTGCTTTATTGATTGAAAAAAAATCTCTGTTTCCCAACTCATCGAAAAACTGAAGTTGCGAAAAAAAAATCAGATAATCGTGTTTGAAGTCTGTGATATCCCATGAAACCAGGTCCAAATTGAGGAAAATATTGAAAAAGAGAAAAAAAATTGAAGCATCGTGTTTTCCAATTAAGCAATTTATATTTTAATAGCCCCGATATTGGAAACATCGGGGAGAATAATAAAAAAAAATAGGAAATATCCCTGGATTTTAAATCTTTTCAATTTTTAATAATTCTGTTTTTTAACTCTCCAAAAAATGTGCAATATTTAGAAACAAAATGAAAATCAAATATAGAATATGTAGTAGAGAGTTTGAAAAAAAGGTAACATTGTAGAATTAATTGGACAATGAAAATGTAAATCGCGTATTCACGGATAAAAAAAATAGCACCAAACAGTTTTCCTATGCATCAGTAACGATGAAATTTATACATGATTTTGAACATGGGGTCGAGTCCTGCCTGTTATGTGCTGATGCAAACACCTAAAACTCCGCAGGCGCTAGAAGTTGTGTTCCGTTGTATGCAAATGCATCATACTATACAACCGTTGAAGTGTCACCCGACTGTCGACTAATAAAAACTGACGGATCGTATCATTTATGTATTGTGAATGAGTCTAATACGAACCTTGAAATGGTATTCATTAGAGGATCGAATCAGCCATTTTTTCAGTGATTGCTCTAAATATATTATTTATTTAATGACTCAAAGGCCCTTTGGGCTTCAACCCAAAAGCGAGGAATTTCAAAACGTTTGGAACTTTGAACCTGAAAACCAATCAATTTCACTCCAATTCCCACAGTCCATGCATCCATTATGCAACTGTAGCCTTTTATCTCCGTCACGAGGTCCAGTGAATTGTTTCCGCGTATCAAATATTTTTAGAGCGTACTTCGAATTCGATGTTCCTCCATCCAAATAATCCCCTCTTCCGTCTCGATCCAATTGATGCAATTATTTTTAAAAGTTTACCGCATTGTACATTTTATGGGACGATACATTATATATTACCACAGAATGAACAAGAGCTTTAAGCTACTATATTTTCGGATGATTCTTCTTTCCGTTATTAAAGCGGATAAATTTAATATAGGGAATTTTGTTGGAATCTTAATCGTTCATAGAAATTTATCCATTAAAATTTTGCAGAAAAAGTAGATTCCTGTCAATGAGAAACAATTTCGATGAGAAACGAAATGAATTGCTGTTTCGTTGAAAATACTGTGATAAAAAAAATACCACTTGCAGAAAAAAAATACGCTTCGTAATTTCATAGCAATCGATATTTTTTTCATTTTGAAAATAAATAACAATTATTTTCGGAGAAAAAAAAATAGAACAATTATGGACAACATTGTTCGTTTCTTTGCACCTAATAAAAATGTAAATATGAGAAAAAGAAGTTGAGAAGTAATTTTCAATTTTAAATAGAAATTAATGTAAATGGAGTTGAATGGAAAAATGGGACATAGCGCAACCGACATCACACAAAGCTTTGATGACGTATGTACTCAGTTTAATTTGAAATGTTGATACTCATGCATTTATGCATTAAACTAGAATGGTGAAGGACAAATTTCTCCCTTTCTCATGTTCAGAAAAATGCAATTAACATTAATTTTAATGGATTTTCAAATCAATTCAGGTTCACGTATTGCATCGTGTGCATACAAATTGCGAATGAGTAGATGAAGAGATGGACATGTGATTATTCAGGCAGCAATATGAATACAGGGAAGAAATTCCTATTGAGAATCTCGAATTGCATATACTAGTATTATAAGGTAGCATCCCAGAGTACAATCGGTAAAACAAAAAAAAATATAACTTGTAGGTCAGTTTCCAATGAATTGTGGACAATTCGGTAAAATGCTGTTTTTTTATTCATAACTGAAAATCTTATTGATTTATTGACAAAAATCCCAGATAAATAAAAGCCACGGGACTTACATTTAACATTTGACATCACAGCTTTTCTAGCAAAATAAAATGTTTTCCCAAACTCGAGTTTACGATGTAAAAGAAAGAATATTATTTTCTCTTTTGTATAAAAGTTACGAAAATCGAAAATTCCAGCAAGTTCATAAAATGTCCTGAGAAATTTATTGATTACTCCCCAAACGATAAAATGAATCGCTATGCTATTTATTCAATAGCATATTTTATGTATCCCGAACGCGTTTATGTAGTGCTTTTACGTTCTATTCATTTTTTTATCCTCTGTGAAAAGTTTCGGGATCATTATGTATCACAGGGAGGGAAGAGAGGAGTATACAGGTTTGTGACGATACTTGAATACAAAAATTATAGCCGATGGAAATATGATAGGGTCTTGAACAACGAATACGTCATAACCTAGTGGAAACGTCGTAACATCTTCAGTAATTTTTTCCATGATCAGAGTACTATTTTTTCATGAATACTTTTTTTTTGACCATGCGTAAGAGAAAAGGCTGATTGGATACCTACGGAGGAAATCCGATTTCGCTGATTGTTAAAGCGAAAATAAAACATTGCACGTAACATTACATTATTTCATTAATTGAAAGCATTATCGATACTCTGTTAATCGTGTATAATTTCAGGAGAACTCAGATCACGTGGTAACGCCGGAAGGATATTTCAGAAATTCAGACAAAAGATAGAAGAATTTTTTTCTATTGCGTATGTTATGGAAACAATTAAAAAAAAGTAACATTAATCATAATTCACTCACCGTCATTTCGGCACTGGGATGATCAATGAACGTGAGCTCGGACTCCTCCTCAGCCAAAAGTACACTAACTGTTTTTTCTCCTGATTCATCATCTGAAACACAAATGGCTGCTCACAATACACGATAATTTCGTTACTCGAGAGGAAAAAATAAATTTCAAGACTGAATCCTGTATCAGTCTCGATGAATTGTCTGGCCAAACAACGGATTTCTACTTGAATGCGAAAAAAGAATTCTTTCGATCAAAAGAATTCTTCGACGTTTTTTTCAATTATTTTTTTTTCTATTCTGAGAATTAGAGAAAAAATTATTAAACATGATATATTTGTTTCATCCTTCGTGGAATTTCCTTGATTGAAAGAAAATTTTTTCATAGATATGAATACACATGATATCCTCCGAAGTGAACGAGAAATCGACAAAGAGAAATAAATGTGAATAACATTCATGAGTAGACATCAATGGAGGCAACAATCATATGAGGATGTGAGTGGATACTGGGATAGATCAACAAGTATGTGTGTTTTTCTTTTCTCGATGCAGCACTTCTAAGGGAAGGGAAGATTTAACTCAGCCGCTTCGTACTTTTAAGATTTCTCTGAGAAAAAGAGGCACTGGAACTTAAATGCTAAGTCACACTGCAATCAGGCGAATTACCGCCTTGGCAGTTGAAGTGGAAACTTCTTTTACATTTCGCTGAAGATTTCGCTTAGATGTATATTGACATTTCAAGAGGGAATAAATTTCTCAAGGAATCGAGAAATGAAAAAGAACAGTTTAGATTTTTTTATACTGATATAAATCAAGAGCCTGTTACGAAGAATCATCCATAAAATATATTACAGTTCTGCAATGCAAGAAGTATTATAAAAGTTTATTTTAATGAAGAAATTGGAATATTGTCTACTTTCACCATGAGAAACTTATTTAGCAAGATCTGGTATTACCGAATTTCGGTAAGAAATTGAAGTCAGTGATATTCTAATTAAAATATCATGGTCTAGAGATTCAAATATACTGAACCTCTCGCAAAAAATATTAAATAAATAAATCGGATTATGGTTGCTCAAATGATTTATTCCTATTGACCCACTGGAAAAATTATTCGTGCTTCATTCATGAGCAAGATGATATCGATAAAAGTATCGCGCATATAGTCTCACAGGTTTTTCCATACTTTTCAAGAGCTAAAACTCGGAATCGACAGTAATGCTCTCTATATATCACGGATATGTGAAATTGATGGCCATAGTTTCAACAAAACGAAAGTTTGAAATAAATATGAAAATGAGTGCAGGTCGCTGTTTATACATGGCCATAAGATTTTATATCTATTTTTCAAATTAATTTGTGAGTGTCATGAAACTGTACGAGAAATAGCAAATCGTGCTTAAATAGAGATTTATATATTGATATAAAAAGTGATGGGATACATGAAGAATAGACGAATGTCTATCCGTACGCAAAATCAATATATTTTATACATATTTTTATTTTGGATTCAACAGTAATTTGTCTTTAACGAGACATACGAAAAAAAATCGTTTCCACTCAGTAATAACTTCGAAAATTGTTACGGGATATGGGACACATGTATCGCAGAACGACGTGCTACTAATTTGACGATAAATCAACTGTGGAAGGTAGGAAACAAACGGCAGTTTAACTGGGTCACTCTGTGCTTACTAAAGCAGAAGGGATACCTCGTAGAATCATGCTTTTCATCATTTCCATTCATTCCTATTAGAGTTTTATCTATATCTTATGGAAAAATATTAAATTGTTGAGATAGGTTTTTTCTATTAATTGGAATCCATCGTTGGATAAGATGATTACTAGGGATGAATTGATAAATTGGTACTTTTGGTTGAGAAAATTTTTACGTTTCACCGAGCCAATTATAAAAACCTACTAATTGGTACTTAAATTTACTTTCTCATCGATGAAAATATTCCTCATTATTATTTTTGCAATGGGTCAACAAATGCTAAACATATATTTTCCTATATTTAAAAGACGTCAGTCGCACACCAGTGGTCGAATACAGAATTCTTCAAAATAATTATTAAAAATAAAAACCTTCGCATTAATGCGATTGCAGTGATTAAAAATTGATCACCTTAAGCAATTTTTATGTCTTTTGATTCGTAATGAAGCATGCACATCATTCTTCTATTATCAAAAATTAAACTTCAGAACCCACAAAAATTACTTCAACACAATAAAAATAAGAGCATAAAACTCACCAATAGATGTATCATAAGCATGAAGATACTCGGACGTCATGAATTGCGATACAAGTGAGCTCTTTCCTACTGATGGTGCACCAAGCATAAGTACACGATAAGGAGCTGATCCCTGTGATGCACTACTTTCACGTGAGCTGGCTAACGAGCCGGCAGCAGAGTTTCTAGCTGAGCCCGGATAAGAAGCTGTTAAATGTTCCGTACTGTAACAAAATATTTTGTGCACAAAACAGTTAAACGTCAGCAACACTCAAGATACTCTCACAATGCTAAGAGAAATAGTATAAAAGTTTTATCATCAAACAATGTGATCAGAAAAAGACGTATTTACTGAATAGAGAAGAAAGATCTTTATGCTTCGTTTTTCCTTTCCAACAGGAAATTCGATTTTATAGATTGAACGGATTACAAGAAGGGAAATTGCAGGAAACCAAGTGAATGTTTCCCATACTGAAGGGACTTCAAATGGGTTAGAATTGCCCCCGTTTGAAACACTATCAAGTACGGCTTTTCGACGGTTAATGATTATGGGATAGTGGGGATGAAAAGGGAATATAGCTGACACATGCACATGATGTATAGTATGATCGAATCCTGTTCCAGCCTGATTGTACATATGTACACAGGGACAAGGTAAACTTTGAGAATACTAAATACATTGCACATGTATTTGTCAATCGTAAATATACTGGTTTTTTGCACTCCCTTTTCTGCTTCTCTGAAAATTCGGAAATTAATGATGTACTGCTATTTGGGAATGTTTGAATACACTAAAGCTGAACAGCTAATGAGCGCCGTGTTTTCTCTCGTTGATTTAAATAATTTTCCTTTGAAACAAAATTCTTCTTCTCTATTCCATGAGATAAATTTCCATCGGAGATTTGCTTCATCACTTTAACAGAAAAGGACGAAGTGGTTGGAAGGTGAGAATGAATTGACTGTTGGAAAAGCTGAATTTCTGGTGGTAATCACAGCCAGAAAACCCATTTATTTCTTCAACTCCTCAAGATGCACTCAAAAAAGGTATCTCACTTGGAAAATTGATTATTCTCACATCTACTTGAATTTCCGAGTAAGAACGCCATACTGTGTTTCTTGTAGTTGAAATTTTTCTTGGCTCTGTTATCGAAGCATCATCCACCAGTTACCTCCTGAAGCTTTTCAGATTTCTCCGGCGAAACGTCATGACAAGTACAGGACAATGGAAAAAGGAAAGTCCAAAAATAATGTCTATTTTCTCACAGAATAGTTGCTTATTCCCTCGAGTCTATTGATTTTACAGCTCTCAGTAGTTGTTCCATGAAGAAAGTATCTCGGAGCACCTGATGACACTTGATCGATACATAAACTGTGGATGGTATTATGTACGTAGTTATATATACACTCGAGGGCTTCTATCTGGCAGTGTCAGCTCGTCACCTCAACGTTTGCCATTAGTAGATATTCCCCTTGGGTATGCACATATATATTTGTCCAAAAGCGCTATAATACGATGACCACGGATCACACTCTAAGGTCTAACACGTGGGTCTACGTTCACCTAAATACGCCACACGTAAACTCACGCGTTCGATCTAGAGCATTGATCCCACAATTTCTTCATTTCTCAATGATGAGTATCCATTCTTCTCTTTTTTTGATGATGGAACAAAATAAGCACAGATCGATGCAAAAAAAAATGGAAACATTCTTCTCGTTAATCGATCATTTTATACCTTCATTCGACATTCATTGAAACAAATAGAAAGGAGAGAATTGAGAGAAAGAGCAATCGTAAAAGCCTCGTGTGATAAAGAGTGAGAGAAAAATGTGACAAAGGTAAATTCTATCACTATTGACTTGTTCGTATGAGAATCGTGGTTTTTAATTAACTCCACATTAAGCATTATCGTTTCAGTGCTTAATTGGAAAGAAGGTACTTCAAAATATTGAATACATTCAGATTTGATGAATTTCATTATTATCTACTGATGCTATTAAGAAGTTTCATTGAGTAGAAGTTCAAAATAATTTTTTTCCAAACTTAGAATGGAATTGTTTCTGACAAAAAGTAAATAAGAGAACATGACACTGGAAAATATCTTGAAAGAAATTGAAATATTGAAAAAAATGAGAGGATGAAAGATTACCTATAAGTTTTTGCATCAAGAGAATACCTGAAATTTCATAATGATTTTTAAATAATTAATTTCATTTATTATTAACAATAAATTGAGTGTGTATAAATTAATTCATTTGAAATTCACATTTTTTGTCCTTCGATAACGTAAGAATGAATATGTCACTGAAAAGCCAAGAAAAATTCCACCTCAATATGAAACGAAAATTTTGTTCAAAAAGTTTATGATATATCTCAAAATCTAATAGCAACCAAAAGTATTGAGTCAAAAAAAATTACTCTTGGATAATCTCCAAGAGCTTCGAAATTTCCCGCACCATTTGTCAATGGAAAATTCTCTTGGCTGTCCAATGATACATGTTCTACATCCAAAGATTAATGAACTTCAATTTATCAGAGTTATTAATTAACAAAGTTAAATGCACACGAAACATTAATTAATGTCAACTAAAATACCAATGAATATGATAAAATGTTCGAATGAATTGAACATGATTAACTGTAAAATTATATTAATAATAGTGTGCTTTCATGCATGATAGAGTTTAGATGCGGAAAATGCACCACGGGGGGAGGCACAAGTTTTGTCAGATAGATGAGGCATTTCCCGCGGTGTCTCGTTCCACATTATATATCTCCCAACGTCGTATGCATATATCTATATGTAGAGTTACTGGATGGAAGAGTACGTACATACTCCTGGCAACCTAACGCAATATTTCCATCACTATAATTGATTCAGTGCTGCACTTTGCGTTCGCTTTCCAATACCAGTGCACTGGGCTTTATAAAACCTGGTCTAGTTCCAACATAATTCCTACCACCTCGCATTTTTTTCACAGGAACAGACAGATTCTTTTTAAAGTGTTACTTCATCCAGGAATGAATGGGGGATAAAAATGTTTGGAAATGCATGGCATTTTGGCGGATTACATCAATCGTATTAAGGTGAGAATTAAATGATATTCAGTATTTTTTATCCGTATTTCCTTCTTTCCTGGTCGGATTAATATCGAGGATTACTATTTAGAATTACGGTTTCAGAATAAAGGAAAATACGTCATCACTACAACTTTCCACTCCATGAGTTTAACGGAGTAAATGGATACTATGATAGCTATGAGAAATGATGTTTTAAGGCTCCATAAAAACTATTATGGAATCCAAAGACTTATCAGAAGTTTCACTGTAGAACACGATGTTATCTGTGCTTCCCCATTTTTATTCATTCACCTCATTTTTTCACTTTTTCAAAAAAGTTCCCTCAAATATTTTAAATAGAAATTCTTGAAGTATCAAAGTATCATTCCTTGGAATACACTTTAATTTCAGTGTCACCCCAAATAAATAGCTATAGTCTGTACAACAAAATGGTAAGTCTCAGTAATCGTTTTTGGAGGAAAAATCCTCAGTCTCGTGGGTATAGGAGACAATACTAAGATTTGTGTGATCACTGAAGGAGGATTAACTTCATGGAAACTATGTGATCATGTTGGAGGAAATCTCCAGAGAGCAGCCACACTAAACTTCGTCTTTCCTAACTCCCTCCTTGATTTTTAGATTGAGAAGAAAAAAAATGGTGGGAAAGAGTTTAGCCGAAAATTTATTGTCAGGATGCTGGACAAGAGGCGAGTGAAAGAAAATAGGTAGACGTACCAACGTCCTTCTGGGGCTGAGACTAATGGTTTGGAGAAGTGGATGAAGAAAGGCTAAGGTCGAGTCCTTGTACCGAATTGTTTCTTGAAAATTAATTTATCATTTTTGTATTTTCCTCCATAGGTTTTACGTGATGTTTATTCTCATTCTCTGGGCTACATTATTCAATTGTAATTCTTCGTGGATATAAGAGCAAGGAGGTTTTCTTCATTGTCGAAACAAAAATCAATCAAGCAGATAATTAGGAAATGAAAATTGAATGGACGATAAGAAAGGAACAAGCATTCATGAAACGAGATAAGTTCGAGGAGGGTTTTATTATCTTGGAATGAACGAATGTAATTTCCTGAACTTGTGAAACACTTTTTTAAAAGGAGAGGAAGGGGCTTTGATTCTTCGATTTCTTTCCGTCAATTCGAAAGTGAATAGAGCAATAAACTGACGTTTCAATGTAAAGAGAACAATCCGTTTCATTGACAACTATCCTTAAATAATACAACCATTCTCCTTCAACATAAGAATAAGAAATTCTCAATAAAATCATTTCTTTTCAGTATTAATGAAGAGCATGTCCAAGTTGAGTGGAATCTATTTTTGTCGAATTCCTGTAAACTCAATAAGAGAAAACGCTCAACCACTGAGAAGACTGATAAAAAGTTAACAATAAAACAAGAATTACTCGTCGTAAGGACTCAAATCTGTGTTGAATAAATTGCTCCACTGTTAAATATAAATCCGACTTTCTTCATTCCTCATTCCATCCATCCATTTACTTAAACCGTACGCCCACCAGTCCATCTCAATCAAAACTCCTCGAAATCTACCGCAATCACACGAAAATACGTCAACGTCAAACGAAAGAATTGAGGCAAAAAAATATATAACCATCAAATTCATCAGAGTAGAAATGAATACAGAGGGATTTTCAATTTGAGGATTACAATCTCCATGATCACATGATCTAGGGATATCTCTTTTCCTGAGAGACCCTGGTGGATTGTGACGATGAAGATATCTGATAATACAAGAGAATTTCATCCAGGTACTTTCACATATCCTCTGAGTTTGTATGCTCAAAGAGTATTACAGTGGGTAAGTGAAGGATAAAAGCAAAACCAGAGAAGATAGAAGAAGAAAGAATATTAGTTGAGAGTGATAGAAGCAGGTTGAATGTAAAGGGGTAAAGTTTCTTCCTTACCTTGAGTTGCTAGAAGCAACGCTGTTGTTAGAACGGGATCGTCGGCTTTTGAGTGAATCACCACGGTTTACGATTCCTTTTCCAGTTATACTAAAGTGCCTTAGTCTGTAGTATTCCTCTTCAACTCCAGTATTTGGCATACTGGCAACTCGTGATCTCTGCTGTGGAAGACACAGATAATTTGGACGCCCTGATGATCTACTCCCTGGAGTTTTCACTGATTGAGACCTACTGTGATGAGGACTACCATATCTGTAACAATTATGATAAAATGTTCCTTTTAAAATTGGATATTGCGTTGGATTATGAGACTTTTGAATTATTGAATATGAGTTATTGAATTTTTCTTATCTTAATTCTTTATCAACACATGGGATTGATATTGTAGTTGCAATCCTCTGTTAGTGATAATTGAGTCCGTTACAATCACACTTTTTTCTTGGTAATGTTTCTGTTCCGATTCAAGACTTGCTTGCTTTACACTCGAGAAAATTATTCAAAACCAATGGAATACTCCGAATTATTCAAATTACTGAAAAATCCGAATCATTTGAATTATTTAAATTATTGAATAATTCAAATCATT
>JABSMS010002751.1:0-16833 GCA_018902275.1 Aleiodes sp. PSUC_FEM 10030003
ATTATTTAAAACCAGGTTTCTTTAACTCAAAATTTTATTCAGGGAAATTATTTCCCTGAAAAAATTTATTCGTCTTTAAGAAAATAAAAAAATAAAAAGTTCCTTATTTTCTACTCACGAAGAATCGGAATTCAATTAATTTATTGAATTAAAAAAAGCGAGGACATGCAAACGCGAATTCGTTGATTCGAGAAATTTGACAAATAATTTTGAACGCATTTGTTTATTCCAAAAACAAAGACAAACGCATTAATAAAAATTCGCATATTTAATTCAATAATTGAAAAATCGATTGACCAATCAGAAGACGAAAGAAAGATCTGAATTTCAGTGCAGATCCCTTATTTTAATGAAGGATGAGGGAATTAACAGTGTTGCTTGGAAAGTTGCATCAGAATTTTTTTCCATAATTATCATCGAGTGAAGATATTTACTTGTATTGCAATCGCCAACGGTTCCTTGTTTAAACAACGCATAGAGCTCCAGGAGATCTGCGTCAGACGGTGTGCTAGCAAGCTCTTTGACTTCCCCAGCTGCTTTATCGAATAACTGTAAAAATCAACTTCATTATCCTCGTCAAAAAGAAAAAAAAGGAAGAAAAATGGAATGACTTCAATCAATAATTCTGGCGACAGTTTGTTTACAAATATCTCGGTAATTAATGGAGATACGCCCTTTTTGACCAAAGACTTTTTTGTAGAGAATTTCAAGAGCTACAATAAAGGCTCAGGGCAAAAAGGACGTATCTCCATTGATGACCGAGATATTCACAAAAAACTGATGATGAAATAAACCGATTTGTCTGAAAATTTCATAGTCATCTTCAATCAGTTTTTTTTCATCCGTTTTTAGGCGATAACTCGAAAAATAATTGAGATAGCGGAATTTTGTTAATGACCTTTTTTGTAGCTCTTAATTTCCTCTACAAAAAAGGTCTCCGCGAATTTTTCGCTATCTCCTTCAGATTCCGAGATATTTCGGGAAAAAACCGCGAGATTTATTTCTTCTGCGAAAAAAAAATAAAAAACGCGACACAATCGTTGTTTTTTTATTCTCCACTTTATCATTCTCTTTCATTTTATCCGAAATAGTTTTATAATCGTTTCCCATAAAATTTCTCGTAAACAGCGCGATAGTAACATTTTTGAATAACAAACTTGGAGATATCAAATAAATAAACACGAGAAATACAAAAATAATCATCAGGCGACTCGAGCCTTGGCTCATAACCTTCAATATCTCGATATTATACACATTGAGTGATTGAATCAATGCCAATTATGAGTATTATCATTCCCTATTAAACAAAAGAAAAACGTGGATTCTAATAACGATAATTTAAATAAGTACAGTGATTTTTTTTTACCTCGTCTAGCGACATGACGTTCTTCTTCAATTATTTAACAATAAAATTGCCACGTCAGCGAATTATTCGCAACGATTATTTTATTAATCGTTTAATTGAACTTGATTGAAGGTAAATAATTTTTATTTAGTAAAATTCTCTTTTGTTTATTGTATTTTTTTTATCGTTCTGCGGTTATTTCTTATGGATGGATAACTTGCTCGATGCTTCGATTCAAAGATTCGAATGTGGACTGAGGGTGAGAATATTACGGAACGACACGGAATGTGCCGATAAGAACAGAGAAAGAAGTCCCGAATTGACACACAATGTAGATAATTTTTCATCTATTTATTAAGAAAGATTGTTTCAGTATGGAAAAACACGGATTTGTTATGTCAGGCACTGAAAAAAAAAATCATTAAAAATTATGGAACCTTTTCAGTAATGACGGGACATTTTGATGGTGAACCAAAAATTATTGAACCACGCACTAAATTTTTTTGAGAAATTCAGGAATTTTTAATGTGATCTCTGCAAAAATTCCTGAATTTCTCAAAATATGGTTACTGAAAAGGTTCGGTAATTTTTCATCGCGGTAGCGCGCGTGTTTACCCTTGCTTTCTTTTATTTGTAATCTACGGAAAAAGCAACTCGAAAGATTATTTGAAATAAAAAAAAAAAAAGATTATTTGAAATTTCAGTGAAAATTCACAAAACTTTAATTCGAAAATTATTTGAAATTCTATTCAAAAATTCACAAAAACTTTAATTAAGAAATTATTTCAAATACTATTTAACAATTCACTGAAATTTTGATTTGAAATTATTATATTATATCAACATCAACAAAGTATTATAAAACTCATGTAAATTAAGAGGTCACCGAGCATTTGTATTGTATTCATAATTTAATTTCCATTGTGTACAAAAATAGTTTATTCACTCTTATAAATTATGCTTATTTATATTTCAAAATCAATCCATTGGCATAATTTATGTAAGCCTTTTTTGCGTCATCCTTTGGCATTCCCTTCTTGCTGTTCCACTGATCCCACTTTGCTTTGCCCTTCAGATCAAACATACCTGGACGGTCTGAGGAAGAGTCAATGAAATTAATGAAAACAGTAAACGAAAGTCATGGTCATAATTTTATTTGGGGAAAAAGTTTGAGGATAAGCGAACAAGCGCGTCGATTCACCAGATTATGCATTCAGAGGTCGAAGAAGGTGACGTGACTTTTTTTAATTTACCAGTGTTTACGTCGCCAACTGTGCCTTGTTTGAATAGAGCATACAGCTCCAACAATTCCTCGTCTGTCGGACGTTTCGTCAAGCCTTTGATGTCTTCTGCTGCCTTTTCGAAATCCTGGAAAAGGAAGAACTTTATAACATCGAGTTTCAAGGATATCGAAGTATTTCAGCAATTAAACGGTCCTGCTACACATTAAGGCTGTCATTCGAGACCTATTTTTTCCAATTCAGTAGTGAAGAGGTAAAAGGAAAAGTCGATTTTCATCGCTTTTTCTTAATCAGAAAAATCGTCGATTTTTTTCTTAATCAGAAAAATGAAAAAGTTTGATGTAAACATTCTTTTTTTGGGGAATATCTCGAAATCTGTGGGAGATACGGAAATTTTTTATTGAACCTTTCTTGTAGAGGAGAGTCAGAGCTACAAAAGAGACCTGTATCAAAATTTCTCTATCTCCTGTAGATTCCGAGATATTCACAAAAAACTGGAGACGAACTGAAATTTTCTTCTTTATTTATCTCGAAAAAATCGAAAAAAATTACTTTAGAAATAAATAAAAATCCCGGATTTTTATACTGAATCAGGTATTCATAATTATCCGCGATATTTGTCAAGTCAGTGCTTCAATGAAACTCCAAAAAATAGAATAAATTAATTAATTAAATCATTCATTATTTTGTAATTTAAATGAAAATGCGCGATTCCAGTTTTGGAGTTGTTTCAATTTTTGAAGAATATTTAATTAAATATGGAAGATACAAAATTTTTCATTTATCCTTTTTTTAGAGGATTTCGTGAATCATCACTGGAATTTTCGTGGAAAAATCCGATCACTGAATGATCGTTCACTGCTATCGGATTAGATTGAAGTGATCGAAATTTACTACTGCGAAAACAACTTCAGCTTATCACAATTTATGGTCTCTAATAAATGTCCAAAGAATTGAAAAATGATGTAATTTGATTTTTATTCTCTTCAAATATTGAGAAAATTTTTGAATAAAAAAATGATGAATTACACGTGTTCTACAATGACTAATATCATTCTACTCATTCACAGAAATTCGGAAAGAAAAAGATAAATCGATAATCAAGTGAGAAAACAAGATAACGCAACTTTCATTCAAAATTCATTTTTTTTTAATATTTCAGAATCTAATGGAAATAGAATAATTTTCGTAATTACCGTTCTCATAGCACTGATTTTTTTTCTCTAAAAATCTCAGTAAAAAATCCTCCCCCCCTCCAAATTCTGAGAAATTTAGGAAAAAATTGAGTATCGAAATTCCACAGTGAAGCAAAACAGGAAAAATCCAAAAATTTCGTGTCCCTTATTTTGAAAGTATCTCGGGAACAATGAGGTTTACGAGGATTTACCAAGAAACCTTTTTTGTAGCCCATAAAATCCTCTACAAAAAAGGTCTCTTAACATTTTTCTGTAAGACTACTCGCTCCAAAGATAATTGCGAAAGAATGTGCTATAAAGAATTTGAGTCTTCGATTTTTTTTTTAACAATCTCCATTATTTTGCGAATATCTCCGAAACTATTGGGCTTACAAAAAATTATGAAGAAACATTTTTTATAGAGAATTAAATTCCCTACAAAAAATGTCTCTTCATAAATCCCCGTAAACCTACTCGTTCAAAAGATATTCGTGAAAGAATCTCTGCCCAATTTTTAATTTATCCAAATGAATTAAAACGAGAAAAATTCACTGTACATTTTTCTGAAAATGTCTTCAACTTCTGAATCAATTCATCGCGTGATCCCGATATTGAAAAATTGAAACTCAAATTCAATAAAATTCCATCGAAGACTGATGAGTGACTTGCATATCACGGAAGTGTCGATTTAGTTGCACAGATCACTCAATTATCACCAAATAATGGTCTCAACTAAAAAGAAAATCGCGAGCAAATAATAAAATTAACTCTACCTGATCGACCGTCATTGTTCTTTGTTTTCTCCTGTTAAATAAATTTATCGAGTTTCTTAGCAAACGCGTCGACCGTTACTGAGCGTTTACCATCTGATTCTCCATCTTAAGAACTCTCACGGAAGTATCAAAGTGCAATAATTTGTAGAAGGGGCAAAATCGTTTGCAATCAACGACATTGAAACACCTCATTTATATTGTTGGATGAAAATAATCACGTGGCTTGTGTTTTTTCATTTTAAGAAAAATAATAATTGGAGGCTTTATCCAATGCATTATCATTCCTGATCATCGTGTTGAAAGCGAGGTCATCGATCCCACATTTAGCTGGTACAGTCATACAATTCTGGTATTACCCATGAAATTAAAAATCCAAAGACATAATTCAACACAATGATATACATATTACAAAACTATTATTGGATGACCTTGAGGTAAAGGAAAACCGTTGAACCCGATTCGATTCAACGCAATTTCATTTAGGATGATGTAATCGAAGTTTGTGTCCATGAAATTTTATTGTTAATCGATTATTTTTGAGATTAATTGAGCAGTTAAAGGGTGAAATGAGACAAATAAATTTTGTTGGATAATCAGTTTGTTTGGAATCTCGGAATCTGAGGGAGATAGAGAAATTGTTGTTATTACCGATTTTGTATATCTGATTTTCATCGATAACAAAGGTTATCATTAAGATTTCTCTATCTCGAATGCACTGAGAGAAAAATGAATTTTTGTCGAGAACATTTTTGATTAGAAATTTTAGACGAAAAACTTTCTGGAATTGAAATTTTTTCACCTAAGATTCAATATTTTTAATCTGACAATGAATTCAAATTTTCTTGTTTTAATTGAAATTTTCATGAAAATTTTATTTCACTATTTGAAAAATATATCGTCGCCGCAGAATCAAGAGGGCGTAAGTGCCATTTTTTTGCTCAATAATAAAAGAGCCTAAGTTAGTATTTTTATGGAAAAATGAGTGTAGATTCAATTTTTGTAGATTTTTAAAAAATGGCACTTACGCCTCTTTGATTCTACGGCGACGATATACTTTCCACCATTAATTAACTTTGCCCATAGCTCTTAATCATAATCTCAATCTCTTTTCTCCTCGCCTTCGACTTGCAAAAGAATCTAAACGAAATTTTTCCACAGGCTTTCCGGGGAAATTATATCATTTCATGTGAATATTTCAGAATTGAAGCAAGATACATAAATTTTCATTGATACCTTTTTTGTAGAGCGGATAATGATCTACAAAAAAGCTTCTAACGAAAATTCTCCCATCTCCGTTAGTTTTCGAAATATTTCAAAAAAACAACCAACGAAAAATCAATTCATCGCGTTCCTCAACCCATTCTCTCTCTCGAAGAGCTCTCTCCAGTTCCGCCGCCATTTTGGTTGCTTTCTTCTTCAATTTCATCAATATGTGAAAACCGGGCGTTAATGCGCCGTGCCAAAGCATCGACCATCATTCTACATTACTGGAATCTCCGGTGTAGTCATCCGGATAGCCGCAGGTTACTCGCCATCTGCAGTCTCCACGGCCCTTACCCATGCTACCTGTGGCAATCAACACGAATTCCAGAGACTGACTCACTGTACCAATCATCCCGTCTACTTTCCCCTTACCCCACCTTGACCGATTTCTTCCTGTTAATACAAGCTAACGCGTTATCAGACTTGTTTGCTCCACAACTTAACAAATATAACGGACAACAGGCTTGATAGAATGGAAAAACGTCTGGAATTTGTCCCTGGAATTGAATTTTCATCTCTGTCGTCATCTTCACGTTCATTTGTGAAAATTCAACGTGAGAATTCTCGATAAACTTCGCTTACGAAACGAAACGGTTTGCAAAAATTTATCAAGAAACATTTTTCGTAGATAACAAAATTCTCTACAAAAAAATCTCTCGACATTCTCCGCTAAGCCCATTTCTTGCGGAGATATCCGCAATGTAAACTGCATGAAATTTTTTCAACGTGAAGAATCGCTTTTCTTCCGACTTCAAACGATTATTTTGCGAATAACTCGGAAACTATTGATTTTAGGGGAATTTATCAAGAAACCTCTTTTGTAGAGCGTGAAATTCTCTACAACAAAAGGCCTCTTCACTTCTCCCCTACACTCAGCAATAAACCAAAACGCAACGCGATTGAAATTCACCCAAAATCACTTCAAAGCTCATTATTTCAAAGTGGAAGCGAGGTAGCGAAATTTTTAGTAACTTTTTTTGCAGAGCAGAGTTAATTCCACGAAAAAAGTTTCTCAAAAAATCTCGTATCTCGATTATTTTCCGAGATATCTCAAGAGAAAAATTCCACCCCAAAAAATACTCATCTTCCGGATGAATTCCCTTATCTCCTTAACTTCTCCACACAATTTGAATCTACAACTCCAACATAACAAGCAAATAAAACATAACAGTACCCACTGCACGACGAATACCGAGAGAAAGAGAGACTCCTCTACGTGATTCGCCTGCTTCAATTCCGCAGTTCTTTCTTCTTCTCCGTGAAAAGAAAAAAAAACACGAAAAAAAATAAGCAAACGAATGCGATCGGCATCAGCGAGCACTGCCGAGCATCACCGAGCAAATTCAGTCGTATGAAATAAACCCAACGTATAACACGTGTCTCGTGTCAGTCGGTACCAAGGAACGAGAGCCAAGACTCGCTGTGACACTAAAGTCGTTCACATCTGATTTTCACAAAATACTTTCCAATTCGAATAAGGTCTTTTATATATTATTCAGCTTGAATGCATTCTGCAGTTAAATTGTCTTCTTCGTTGTGTCGTACGCATCAACAAGTGTTTTTTGTTGTTTTGATCGTTGGCGGTTAGCGCGGGAGTGGTTATCTATTTTGAAATTCAAGCGCAGGCGCGTGCTCCTAATTTTTAATAACCGTTTTGAGAAATTCCGGAGAATAATCGATGTTCGATTAACAATAAAATACGAATTGCGAGTTTTGTGGATTATTTGGAAATATTTCATGTGAAGTAAACAACGTGAATTAAACTGTTTTTGTTATGGAAACTTGAGGATCCGAACGTAACACGAAAAATACCGTAATTTAAACAGCCAAGTGAATATTGAGAGAGTAATGTAAAACTTGCGCTCTTCATTGTTATCATGCATTTTATCGGAGTGGGGTTATGCTAGAGCATTTGATAAATTACGATTTCATTGTTTAATGTGTGATAAAATCAGTGATAATGGATAATCGAACAATTTCAAATTCTTCGGTTATTCATAATCGCAGCTTTCTTCATGGCAATGGTATTATTGATTACAAAGACGCTAAGTTAGAGGGTTTAGCATTGAAACGTAAGAGTTTACCATTACAATTGATATCAACTGATATTATTGCGATTGAAAATTTTAATGACATCGCTGAAAATGTGGGAATTACGGAGAACGTCAGCAATTCTACGGAGGAATTTGACTTCAAGGTTTTAAAGCATTATATATTGTTGAATTTTTTTATTGTTTTTTTCTCTTTTATTGTTATCTAATTTCTTATTTTTTGATTAACAACTTTTTTATGGATTTTCGTGATTTTTGGGGGATTTTATTGGAGAAGAGTGAAGGAGATAAGACGAATTTGGGATTCAACGTTGGTTTTTTAGGAATATCTCGGGAAATAATGGAGATAGGAAAATTTCTGTGGGAACCTTTTTTGTAGAGCGGAAAAAGACCTACAAAAAAGGTATTAATAAATTTTTCTCTATCTCTCTTAATTTCCGAGTTATTTCCAAAAAAGTTATTTAAAAATTGACTTCTCCGTCTCAAACTATTATCTCCGAAATTAACTTCTCATTTCTCAATTTCTTCACGTACACAATTGATAATTCAGTGGATTTTAACATTTTAATTGGATACTTTCACACACACACGTACACTTGACCCAATCATTCAAGGTTTTCACCATTATAATTATTCAGAGGAAAGAAAAAACATTCCCCACAAGACCGGATCTAACAGTGTATGTAAACAATAAATTTATTGCATTTGATGGTGGTATGCACCTGCACTCGCAGCTCACACCTCTGTCTGTCACTTGACTTCTTTTGTGTGCTCCTTTTTTTTTGCATGCATTGCACAATTTTCTTGGAGAAACGCCTCATTGTCATTATTTTATTGTCATTAATGTTGTGCTTCTTTACACGTCCATGTTTTCTGCTTTGTTTATGATGTTTTTGATGTGAATATTATGTTAATGTTTGTGTTGATAGTACTTGAATCATTATCTTTATTTGCCAGAGTAGAAGCGGGAAATAAAATTTTGGTTTAACGATTTTTTGAAATGTTTTCAAAACAATTCGATTTTATTTCTTCGGTTATCTTAGAACTTCAAATAAAATTGTTTGTATTGCGGTATTTTGCCGCGAAAATTTCTCTCGCTTTCTAACGAAATTTCTAAAATTTTGGAAACCCGTTAACTTTGTTGTCGCGGGAAAGGAAATTCCGTGAAAAAATAGAAGAATATTAATAGAAAAAAAAGAAAAATTCAGCAAAATGAGAAATCGATTTTTTTTGTGAATTATTCTTTCGAGATTTCTCGGAAAATTCTTCACAAAAAAGCTCTTGAATTTTTTCCGTGAACCCCATCCTTCAGATATTCGCGAAAGAATCTGCAAGAAATTGTTTGACATTTAAAAAAAGTAGCGAATATCTCGGAAATTAGTGGATTTAAGTGAAAACTTTAATTGGATCTTTTATCTTCGTTGATCAAAAAACATCGATTAGTCAATACCTTCGCACTGACGTAACACTGATAATCTCACGTACACAACGATAAATCCCTCATTTATTGAAATTACAATTGAAATGAATGATAGAAATATGATGAATTTATTGAAACATGAATTTTACATCAGGTGTCTGCAGTGCAGGATGAAGTTGAGGATGAAGTCATAAATAGAGATAAAAGAGTTATCGAAGTGAAGGGCAAAGAGAACATGAGACAGGTAGATAAAGGTGTGTCGGTTATCCAGACAACGAAGTTTGATGATCTCGCGAATAAAGAAGACAGTGACACTGGAGATTCTTGGGAAAAATTGGACGATGTGAATGTAGAAAATTGTGATGAAAAAATTATTAAAAATACCGTAGAAAATTTGAATGAGAATAAAAAATTACATACTACAAATATTAATTTTAAGGTAAAACCAAGATGGGGTTTTACAAGAACAGTTATGCATTATGTACCAAATAGGACGAAGAGAGGCAGAAAATTTAGTAAAACTAGATTGAAAAAAATTACAACAAATAAGGAAAATAAATCATTAAGTGTGTCAAAGCCAACGAATTTTACTTATCTGGCTGGTACAGCTAAATGGTCTTGGCTTAATGATGCCAGTCTCAATTCACATTCTGGGCCAGTAATAACTCACGAAGAAAAATTCGCAACATTATCAATGATTGGTGAGGATAAAGTGAAACAATCTGAAACTAAAAGTATGAAAGTTGATAATGATTTTGATAAGATAATGGAGAATAATTCAAAGGATTTTGATGAAAGCTGCATGAGACCACGTGCTAATTACAGTTTCTTATGGAGTAATTTATCAAAACGTGCGGTTGAAACTAAGGCACATTGTGAAGATGAGGAGAATTATGATGATGTGGGAGTATCTTGTGATCAAGTGAGTAGTTGGGAGTTATTTATGAGATAATTTCAGTAGGAAAGTGGTGGAGGATGATAAGATTTTAAAGTGCATGTCATTTATTTTTGAAATATCTCGGAAATTAGGAGATTTAGAAGGATTTCGCAAGAGACCCTCCTTGTAGGCAATGAAATTCGGTCTTCCGAACTTTTTTTCTCAACTCACTTGCTTCAAAGTTATTTGCAGAAGAATATGCAAGAAATTTTTTGACGAAATGAACATTAAAAAAATTTGTTTTGCATTTTTTTTGAATATCTTTGGAACAAATGGGGTTATGGAAAATATGGAAGAAACCTTTTTTGTAGCCCTTAAAATTCTCTACAAAAATGGTTTCCTGAGTTTTTTTCTTAAGCCCATTCGTTGCGAGGATATCTGCAATGTAAACTGCACGAAATTCTTTAAACGAAAAAAAATCGCAGATTTTCCAACTTCAAACGATTATTCTGTGAATAACTTAGGAACTATTGGCTTCAAATTTATCAAGAAATTTTCCACAAAAAAGGCCTCTTGAGGTTTCCACCCAAACCCACTCGTTACCTAGTCAATAGCTTCGGAATATTCCAGTGATTATGTGGAAAACAAGAAATATGAATTTTCCTCATCTTCATTTTTCCTCGTCTACCTCAAAAACTAAGGGAAATACCAAAAATTTTATAGGAATCTGCTAGCTTCCATTTTTACAAAAAATCTCATCGAAAACTCGACTTTTCTCATTACCACAATCAGAAAAATTGTTTCTAATATTCTTCATCGTCTCACTTATTTTTCCATCCATAAAAAATTCTTCCATTCGTCACGCTTAATTGCAGCTATATTAAATCCATGATTAATGATATCCACGATAACTGTAATCAGAAACTGAGGAATGACATTAATAATAAAACAATGATTTCAATTCCAGGAAAATCAGGACGATGTTTATGACGACGTAGGTCCACCCAGTACATCCGACACTGCACTATCAACCGCAATTGATTACGACGACGATGACCAAGTTTATGATGACGTAATGCCACCAAGTAATTCATTAAGCACAAAGTGCAACGATGCTGATGTCAATTGTGAAGAAAAGGACAGAATCAAATTTGTTGCTTTTGAAAAAATTACGGTTAAAAAATCGAATGATGAAGAGGATGATCTTATTTATATGGGGAATGATTATTCCTCGGTTGATGAGGATGTCGATGATGATGATACATTGTATGATGATGTTGGCGTTAAGTATCAGTCACGTGTTAACAGTCTTTATGCTGGCTCGAATATTTCATCGCAAGCGGAGTCAATTTATGGGAAAGAATCTGAGTGGGAGGATCTAGAAGAATCACTCACTGATGTTGTGTAAGTATGTTAATTTATTGGTAAATTTTGATTTTATTTAATTGAAGACAATTGAACGGTTTTTTTTTCAAATTAAAGTTTTTTTTGCATTTGGTTTTTGGGAAATATCTCGGAAAGGGGAGGAGATAGAGGAATTTTCTTACAACACTTTTTGTAGAGCGGAAACAGAGCTACAAAAAACGTTTGTATAGAAATTTTTTATCTCTCTCAGATTAGGAGATATTCGACGAAAACTGACAAAATAAATCAATCATGATGTTGGGAATTGAAAGATTTTTTAAATATAAATATAATAATTTTTTTGGTAATTCGAACTATTAAAAAAAAAATCCAGGATTTTTCAGTTGATTCTTCCCCGGATTTTCAATGAAATGAATTTCAATGAGTCATCAACTTTATTGACGTTTCATTGAACATTCATTAAAAATGATTAAATTTGGTTAAATTAAAAAAGCGATTCGTTGTGAATGACATCTCAATTTTTATTTGCAATCTGTTTTTTTCAAAATATCTCCAAATCTAATAGAGATACGAAATTATTCAAAACCTTCTTTGTGGAGCAGAATCCGCTCTACAAAGAAGGTCTGCACGAAAATTTCTCTATCTCCCTTCAATTCCGAGATATCCCCCAAAAACTCCAAAGTAAAATTGATTCATTCGATTTCACCTCTTCATCATTAAATTCTCAGTATGATTCATATAAAATTTCAAGAGGATAAAATTCCACAACTCCTTTCTCTCAACTCCGCATAAATGAATTCAACCAAATTCCTCATATCTCCAATCTCCCAGCGCCTCAACAGCAAAAATTCATAAAATTCCCCATTAAAAACAACGGAATAAATAACAAACTGTAATTCTCATTACGACTGAGAAACACGCTACAACTTTTTCATTCACCAACAATTATCATCACGCTATTCTTTAATTGTGCCTTCCTATTACCAAATACAGATTGAGGAATAATCAGGAAGGTCATAATACACCATCCAAGAAGAAGAATAGAAAATCGAGAAAATCGCGACCACAGAGATCAAAAACACTCCGAAAAAGTTCATCTAGAGCATCAAGCCGTGCAGCGAGAATTTCTCGACATTCAACGATATCTGGTAAGTTATTTTTATTTTCTCAACGTGGATGAACAATGAGCTCAACAATTGTTTCTATCGTTATCTCATCCGTCTTGCGATTAGTCCATGAATGTGCCCTCAATTTGATAGCAACAAAAACTAATTAAACCATCTTTATGAGGTTTGAGAAGTTTGTATTTATTGTATTAAAGACCAGCGCAAATGGCCATCGGAGCCAAACGTGGTACATTATTAGTTTTTTGCCAATATCTCACGAACTAATGGAGATACGTCCTTTTTGTTCTGAACCTTTTTTCTAGAGAATTTCAAGGGCTACAATAAAGAATCAGGGCAAAAAGGGCGTATCTCCATTAATTCCCGAGATATTCGCGAAAAACTGATGGTGAAATAAAATCGATCAGTCTGAAAATTTCGTAATCGTTGAAAAAATAGTTTTTCCGGTGAAAATTAATGCTTCGACGATCTTCGTTTAAGGAGACCAAAACCCACAAGTTTACAATACATACACACCCGTACGTGTCTTTAATTAATATACCCAGCACGATTGTGATTTACTCGAGCTCAACATTCGTGCGTGTTCAACGAAAATAAGAGGTACAAGTCTGAGGAATTAATAAGAAAAATTCCCAAATAAATACTGAAGATGTGCAATTGAATGAACTCTGAAACAAGGA
Organism: Aleiodes sp. PSUC_FEM 10030003; assembly: GCA_018902275.1. Classification (NCBI taxonomy): domain Eukaryota; kingdom Metazoa; phylum Arthropoda; class Insecta; order Hymenoptera; family Braconidae; genus Aleiodes; species Aleiodes sp. PSUC_FEM 10030003. The sequence continues at coordinate 13,315 of JABSMS010002751.1, forward strand.
AAAACTACAGCGCTGAGTGATTAACAAACATTTTATTTATTAAAAAAAAATGAGAGTAAGCTAGTTCGTTACCTCTACTCATCATTAAAGACTTTTTCTTTTGGATTGAGGAAGCGAAAATAATTCTTTTATGCATGAAATAATCACTCTTACTCAGCTATCACACGGTAACGTCACCAAAGTAAAAGTTTTACCTCGATGAACATCACACAATTATTATTATTATTTTTTAACCATCATTCTTTTTCTTCGTAACAGTTGTGTTTTTTTTTCGTGAACACAGTCACGTTTATGTAATCGAACGACTCTAGTCAAGTAGGAAAAATTGGACATTCGGGGAGGGAGATGGTGTCATAGTGGAGGACCTCGCGACAAATTCATTCGGATGTTTATATTGTTTTTGAAATTTTAATTCAATAAGGGAATTAATTCAGCAGTGAAATGATGGAGGTTCAGATATTAAGCTCTGTTTATTCTGTAAATATTTTTAATTGATTTTTGTAAATTTTAATTAATATTTAATCCTCGAAAATAATTATTTTATGTGGCGGAGCCCTATTTTCAGTGTCAAAATACAATTATAAATAATGGAGATAGAACTCCGGGAGTTGGGACTTTTTTATTGGAAGTTTCGTCATCTTTGAGAACCTTTTTTTTTATTTCTTAATTATTAATAGTTTCGGAGTTATTAACAAAAAACGAAATGTCGTTTTTTTTTAACTTAATTTGTTAATAACTTTTGCAATTTTTGGCGTGCTGTAAAATCCTTCGTACACATTTTTCTGGACATCATTCCGAAGTCAATGAGCTTTATCACGAATTAACACGTTTTTGAACTTGAAAACTAGACTATGTGTTCGTGACTCCACCGGTGAATTTAGTCATTCTTTCCGCCATTTTGGAGGAAAAAACTGCGGGATTGCTTAACATCGTTTTCGAAAGTGAATTGAAACGTTCAGCTACTCAAGCAGTGTCAATAACTCATCAGTCAAGTGGAACGAGATGAGTCCTATTGGATTTAGGAGAATTTATAAAGGGATTTGCTGAATAAAATTACATTCTGCAAAAAAACAGGAGGTATATTCTTTTGAGCTTGATCTTTCTCAAGATTTCAGCATTTTTAAACAGAAAAATTCAGTAGTGAAGAGGCAAAACAGGATAAGTTGCTTTTTTTTCGGCGAGATTCTTCTGCGAATATCTCGGCAATTAATGGAGATACGCCTTTTTTGCCCTAATGCTTTTTTGTAGAGAATTTAAAGAGCTAGAAAAAAGGATCAGAGCAAAAAGGACGTATCTCCATTAATTCCCGAGATATTTCCGAAATACCATTGACTGTTTTACCTCTTCACTACTGAATTCTTAATGAACTGGTAAACCAAGAAAACTTGGAAAATTTGTTCTATATTCGTGATTATCTTTAAATTGATTAAGCTCAGAGAAAATTCTCAATCCTTTTTTCGTAGAATTTCACGGATTACGGAAATGGTCTTGCAGATTTTTCTGAACGTAATCACTCCGAAAATATTTTCCAAAGAATGCAAAATAAATTTCACTGCAAACAAAGATTTTTTTGTATATTCTTCTGCAAATAACTTCAAAACCATTGGGTTGAGGAAAAAAACTCAAGAGTCCTTTTTCGTAGAGAATTTCCCGGGCTACAAAGAAGCTCTCTTGATAAATTCTCCTAAACCCCACCGTTACCGTGATATCTCAAAAAAAAGCGGCGTCTGCAAAGAAACCGTAAAAAATCGCACGCAATCGTCAAAACTCCTGGAGAACCCGAAGAACAAAGGATCAAATGCCTGAAGAACCGAAGAATACAGAGAGTATAGCAAATTACCAAGGAGCACATATCTCAAACCCCCACACACAGCCATAAAATCCTTAAACTCCAGACTCGAGGAAATAAAAAGGAAAAGGAAAAGATACAACGATACCAAATGAATTTAAATACGTATTGGTATATCATCCATGTTAAAACATTTATGTTACTTCTTTATAGTTGTGTGTATGAAGTGAGCTGGTTGGTTCAGAAAACAGGCAAGGTGAAAGCGCATATTGCGTCTACTCGTTTCTCACTCTCAGTCACGGGCGAGCCGGCGAACCAGCGTCTAAGTGACTTTTCCGTGCCTACAAAATATATTTCTTTTTTTTTCTTCAGTTTTATAAAACACGTTTTGTGACGGACACGTAGTGTGAGCATTGCCGCCACACCAGCAATTATTTTGAAGAAGTGTGTTGTTTTATAAACGAAAAATTCAAGATTTTCCATGGAATTTTTCATACGATACGAGAGTACAAGGGAATAGAACGGAAGATTACACAGGGAATTGTGAAAAACATTTGATGAAATAATAATATAATGAGACAGAATTTAAAAGCACTGTCCAGACGACCAAATACCCAAGGTAATTTATTTAAAAACGTGTTCACGGAATTTTAGTCGAGTTCAAAATTTGTTTTTTTTGATTATCTCGGAAACTAAGAAAGATAGAGAAATTTTCATTGGTGCCTTTTTTGTAGCTCTTTTTCTCCTCTACAAAAAAGGTTTCGGTGAAAAATCATCTATCTCCATTATTTTCAGAGATATTCACGAAAAACTGCGGAAACAAAGAATGTGGTTTTAACGAATTTTTTTATTCACTAATTAATTCAAGTTGTTTCATTAAATTGTTTTAATTTGCATCATTGAATCATTCTCTCTTTGTATCAATGATTAATGTCACCAGTGAAGTATGAACTTTCGAAGGAAAATGAAACTGAATTAAATTAAATTAAAAAAAAAATGAATTACATATTTGGTAAAACGGTGAGATCACTTTGATTGACCTTGAGCAACTGATTTTCAAGTGGCTGTCAGCCTTGGTACGGGATCGGTTCTCCTTGTTGGCACACCAGATACGACTCCGGGTGGGGAAGACACGAATAATACTTGGAGCAACATATCAAATGATAATACAAGTATCAGCAATTTACAATCAACTTCGCCAATTAATAAGAATGATAAAATACCAACGAAAACCCAAGGATTGGTACAGCTGAGAACAGTTGAACGTGATGAGGCTACTGTTGATACACAGGAGACATCGTGTTACGTGCTTGAAGGTCTCGTGGAGAATGATAATAAACGAGAGTAGAGATTTATCAATTTTTTTTTCACTGATTCAATTATTCTTTTCCAGTTTTTTTGAAATAACTCGTGAAATAATGGAGATAGGAAAATTTCCATTGGAACCTTTTTTGTCGCTCTTTTTCTCCTCTAGAAAAAAGGTGTTGGTGAAAATTCCTCTATCTCCATTATTTCCGGAGATATTCCATGAAAACTGGAAGAAGTTTCGTTTCGTTTTATTCATGAAAAAAAATTGAAGGTTTTAATTTTCTGATAATGTAACAAGGCTTAATTAAATAAAATGTTGTCACAAAAATCTTTCTCGTTTCAATCGCCCTCTTTATCGATTAATTAATAGTAATTATTTCTTTAATTGGATTAATTTAATTAAATTAATTATATAATGAAAA
>JABSMS010002762.1:0-16831 GCA_018902275.1 Aleiodes sp. PSUC_FEM 10030003
TATAATTTCTTCTTTAAAACCATATAAATCGATGGCAAATAAGCTCACCTTTTAGCTGGAATTTTTGCTCTACAATCAATAGAACCGGAGATATTTCCAAAAAACTGATTTTTTTTTTTTTTGAAAAGGGGAACCCCTTGAAATCTTAACCAAAAAACTCGAATTTTGTAAAAAATGAAAATTTTTTTTTTACAAATTTTTCATCTAAAATTTCCTCAGCTTTCCAATGAAATTATCAAAATTAACATATCTTCAATATTTCCCTCGATTTCTCGCGATTTTTATAATATGAAACATCGAAACTAAGGTGTGTCCATTTTACCCCTTGTCTCCATTTTACCGCACCTTCGAAATGCGGTGATATTCTCGAGTGATTGGTTGTATTCTAGAATATCATCGGTATCTGCAATTATAAACATTCTCTTTATTACCTTATTACTAATTTTTGGTGTGTATAATTTCCCATTGAAACGCCAGAAAAATTAATTGAAAATCCCGTAGGAGTTGTCTGCTATTGAGAATATATACTGACTTTAAAGAAAATTGAATCAGTGATAGAATAAAATAATAATAGAGTAATCTAAGTTATTCCGAAAACACACTATTTATTTTTCCTCACGACTCCACTATTGGTTTTTTAACACGAAAATTTAATCTCTGAAGTGCAATTTCCATTACTACAAATGAAGTAACCTGAAGTATTTTGGAGCAATTTAAGCCCCGAACAAGAGTTGAGTCTGAATGCCAGCCGCGAAAATGGTTTCTAAATTGCTCCAGATTACTGAAGAGACAAAGAACTGAGAGATGGCGAGTGAATTGCTTATTACTGGATAAAGGGAGGGTCTCTCTAGGGATCCGAATCTTTTCACCCCTGAGGAAAAGTTAAGAAAAAAAGTTTAAACGCAATTCGCCTTCAATGAATCCCAAGAAAATGCTCCCTAGTATTTTCAGACCTTTTGAAAAATCAATTTGCCCTTAATTCTCAACACCCACGGGAATTGGCCGCAGTAACTATTTTTTGAGTGTACCACTTACCATACGTTAGAATTGAAAGAAGGAAAAATACTTTCAGAGAGAGAAGAAGAGATTCCCTAATGGCTATGTACGAAAACAGTGTGATCAACGAATTGGGGAGACAGAATGCTCTTTCTAAGAGCGAGTGTCCCTAGAGACATTGGGTTAGCAGCTAGTGTGGAACCTCGTCACCCTCTCCAACTCGTGCATTCATTTTGGGAGCATCGCAGGGGAAAAATAAAAGGGCAGTGCTTAGTAAAGCGGCAGTGATTCGTACGAATTTGTTGAGGGGCACGCACAGAGAAATTGTCCATCGGGTTTTTTTTTCATGGGGCGAAAGGAGCTTAAATATTGTCATACTATTTACTTTCAAATAGTCGTGCCCTCTGGAATAATGGGAATTTGAAAATCAATTAATCATCACGTTAATTTTGTGAAGATATAACCAGATAGTTTTCCGCATTTCTTGAGAATTTTTTCATTCCTCGAGATGCCATGGAGAATAAAGCAGAATCAATTTATCGACAAAAATTGATATAAATGTGCTTTTACTGGCAATTTTGGTGTTTACCAATCCTAGACGGCTATTGAATTCGGGCCATTCTCACCCTCGATATAATCGTTAACTGAAAGTATTGAGGAAATAATTGGGATGAGTAAATTGAAGCGTTATAAATCAACAATATCGATCGAATTCTAGGTTCGTCTTAGGATTTTTTCAAGAAACGAAATGAGATCAAAGTTTTAACTTTGCCAATACTCTAAACATTCATATCCGCACTGGCTGTAAAACTTTAACAGTTTGGCTATAACTTGAAATTATCGGCATTTGAAAATTTAACTATTACTTCCACCACTTTCACCATGATAATTCCCCATCTTCAGTAAAATGACAAATTGTCTAGGTTCTCTTCATCGGTTACTACACTGTGTTCAAAGGCGCCGTAGTGTCGAGACACTCCAGCTACCACCGGATCAAACCATTTTACGCTGTGATACTTTAGATGCACGTAACTGAACACAGATTATGAATAAAATCGATTATCGTTTAAATGATTTCTTTCAGACGCGCTCGCTTGTGACGATAGTTGATTGCTGATACCTTCTGGAAATATGCTTTGGAGAACTTGAAATATATAATTGGAAGAAAGGTTTCTTACTGTTTTTGACATAAACCTGAAAATTTATGTCTCAATAATTCTCGAGACATTACCCGTGACCAATTACCTAGTTTGTAGGGGACGCCTGTAATATGAAATCGCAATTGGTCGATTGCAGAAGTACATGCTCATGCGTTTCCGCAATGCCATTAGACCAAAATGAAATAGTAATGTGGCCTTTCATTTGCATTCTCTGCTGCTGTTAGTGTTATCGTTCACTTCCAAGGGGGCTTAGTTTCTGCATCTGCTCGTGGCGTTTACCTCTTCATGTTAACGCAGTGCTCAACTCATTTCTCATAATATTGCGACAATAGCGTGTGAACAAAGCCATTAAAGAGGAAAACTTAAAAAGTGCGGAGAATATGTTTCAACAACGTTTCAATGAAATTCTTGTGGCATTTAAGCATTAAAAAATATCATAAATTCGAGCCATTCAAATGGAAATCGGGGTCTTTTTATTGAATGCACATAATATTTGATGATTCTGCGGTATACATCACCCACGCGCATTTCTTTAGTACGCGAAGATTCAACCGAGCCTTTTGTCATAATCTGGAAAAATCCTCACAAACCGCGAGAAACCCGTTAAAATTTGATGACTGAGAGAGATAGATAGATAGAAAGGCGTTTTATTTATGCTCTGGAGAACAAAATCTCCTCATAGGACGAATTTTTTCAATAACAGATAGAAATAAAATAAAAAGAGGAAATTTTGAAAAAAAATAGAGTTGAGCCATTGATAATATAATTTAAGAGTCGGATGTAAGAATGGTGATTTTCACTAGTTCTATCCAAAATACATAGGGCACATGCTAGGGTCCCTAATTCTTATCTCGACGATTGAGAAATCATCATTACAATTTTCATTTATACCATCATTCCATTTCTTCGTCGGTTTTATTTACTAATAATAGTATTTCTACATAGGGCACATGTTGACTCACACACATTCATATAATAGTCATGTATAAAATCCATGTTCATTCAAATTCATTCATTCATCGCCTAGAACGACAAACAATAATTCAATTTAATTTATTGTGTGAATCTTAACAAATATGAACGACAGACATTATGCCGGAGAGAGAAAAGGAGAATCGAGGAGAGTGATATAAGGGTCAGGCTTTCTTTTTCTCTCTCTTGTTCACTAGGCCATTGTAATATATATCTTGTATTTCATAATAATTTGTTAGGTTATGATAAAAATTCATAGCGTGTCAAGCGTCTCTCCGGTAACTCGCCGGGTTGAACCACCTTTCAAACTTGGGAGATCGTTTGTCATTGCGACGTGTGTTCGACTTGCGTGCGAGCGTAAATTTCATCGATCCATATTATTCTACCTTTTTTAAATTCATGACGGGAATTTTTATACAAAAATCAATTTTATTGAACTATAAATAAACTCTTGATAAATAAATGACGGGAATCTAGTTTCATTCATTTTGGGAAAATGTACAGATGTTTCATTTATGGATTCAATTCATCCGGATATTTCGTGGATTTAACGAGAACAGATTACTATTGCATTATCCAGCAAATACGGAAATTTAGATGAACTTCATTGCTTTGAATTAGTACTTTTGTATAGTTGGGGATGGAAATGATAAAATTTCATTGGATAATTCTTAAATACTTCTTATCTCCAGAAGCAAAGAGAAAATCTTGGTGGAAAAAAAACTGTGAAAGAAAAGTATTATTAGAGGGTGAACTGTTAATGGTTTACTACAGTGGTATTCCAAAGCGATAGATTTACGTTGTGATTTCTCAGTCTGATAAGAACGTCCGGACAAAATCGCGTGTTCGTCAATTATATTTTTTATTACTATTTTTTTTTCACTCAGCCATGTTAATGAGGTTCCCGAGTACAATTGTCTTTTTACTACATTCCAACGTCGATTAATAAGAAATGAGAAGAAAAAATTGGAGTGACACATGCGAGAAAGAGCTTTAGACTTAAGTTCCGAGAAATTCAGTTGGCCCTTCATAATTATTCTATACCTGTTTATGTCATTGGGAAAAGTCGAGTAGTAGAGTGTAAAAATTATTCCGATAAGCTTTCAGAATGGAACAGAAGCATTAGTCTCATGTTGAACTGGCTATAAATTAATTCGATCTCCGCAAATATTGACATCGAGCAGTCAACAAAATTCAAACTTCTATGTTTACAAATGCCTCATCTAACTTGAATTTCCTGCAGATAATATTGATGTTGTGTCTTTAAAGCTGATTAGGGTAATTCTCATTTTTTGTATTGTCAGTTTTGAAAAATGGAGTAATATTTTTTGCATAAATTTAAATTTCAGATTCACCTCCCTTTATTATGCATCCAAATTGTTCATTATTTCCATTTAAATTATGAATTTCAAATTTAAGGAAATGAGATTAAAACCAGAAAAAGAATGTTGGATGGTATTTCAGAGTTTTTGATTTTTGACTCTCTAAAGTTCTTTTCATATAGAAAAAACTGAAGAAAAATGAGGTCAAACGTTTGAAAGATGATGAAACGTCCCCTTAACTCTCCACGAGATCATGCATGCCGTTGATACAAAAGCACAGTGATTGAGGAAAAGATAAAGGCTCGAGACTGGGCTCTTCGCGGCCTTCGTTTTGTACTTGACTCATTAAAGCGTCTCTTGTCTCAGACACTTCATCCCGCAAGATTCTAAGTAGAAATTATCCGCACTGAGATAAAATTTCACTTGATATTTTCTTCAATACTTCATTTATCTTCAGAGGCAAGAATTATTTGTTCTTGCAATGAGAAGGAACAAAAACAATTGAAACAAGAACACAATGTCAATGTCGTCGACCGGTCGATCGAGTTAGCTTTAACCTTGACCCTGACTACTCGACATATCATCGGGCTGGTGTCGAGGCATTTTTCCTTATTTATTACGAAATAGACAACAATCGCAGTTCGTATTCATTTAATTAATGTGTAGCATTCTATGGAATCCTAGAAAATATCTGAAAACTTTCATGGAATCGGCGAGATTTTAGTAATTCAATTGAGCCCGTCAGGTGATTCCGCGAAACTACTCACGAATTGGAACTACCGATACTTAGAATCATCGATCGACTATTCCCTCAAATTCATTAAACATTTAAAAAACGATTACCAATAATTTCCAAATTCTCCGTAAAATTCTCAAAATACCAGAAGCGTTGGGGATTCCTTTTTTTCCTCTGACTGTCGTTTAAAGTCAAAGATGCATGCTTTTTACTCCAGTAAGAGAGAATTGCAATACGAGACAATGAACGTACGATCTAGTGACGTAAGCTTAAGTCGTCATTCATTTGCTGAGCGTGCAGTAAACATGAATCCTCAGAATTTAACTGCACATTCAGGTATTGTAAAAACTCTCACGGTTATTGAATATCAAAATTTCAATACATCCAAATTTTTGAATGACTCAACAAAATAGCTTTGACATACGAGTCATAAAGTGAAATTTACATGTGCAGGTCGCACATGTCTGACCTTGTGTCATTAGTTTATCGTTTTACTTTTCCCATTTCTATTTTTTGTTTCTGAATATTTTTTTTCCTATCTCCTGCCCTGACTGACTCTATCCCTGTATGCACAATAAATCTAGACAAGCTTGGACGTGCCCGTGGTTGTGTATCGATCGTTGGTCGGTATTCCACTGCGAACCCTCGTGCTACTTTTGACTGGAGGTATATATTCTTTACAAACACAGATAAAAAAAACATCTAAAAAGCAAATCTAATAATCACTATTATTGTAAATTTCATCAACGAAACATGTGATTTCGAGAGTGAAAAATAACTCAGGACGGTTTATGGCATGAAAATGGGATAGAAGAAATGCGGAAGGGAACAATACACAGTTCGATAGCCCCCGACGTCGAGACGCCCGGCAGTCTGCCATCGCCATCAGGAGCTTCCCGTTTCATCTCCACTTCGTTTATTTGCCGACGCTCTGTCTCCATGTGTGTTCAGACGGCTGACGTAATGCCGAGGGATAGAAAATACTAGGGGCATAACACGCGTTTCCCTCAATTTATCGGACATTGTTACACATTGAATCATACTTTTTTCTTTCTAATAACAGAATCATCGTTTGGCTCAAACGAGTACTTTTGAAACAATTCGCATTCACTAAAACCATTGGCGTATGTAGTGAGGAAAATTAATTAAGGGCACTTGCCTCGCGATGGATTTTTATTGTTGAGATTGAAGAGCAATTTAAAAGTAGGGGCTTATTGGGTTGGGACAGTTTAATTGAATCAAGATGTTGAGGAAAATTTTTTTCTCATCCTTTGTTGCCGCCCTTGATATTAAAAGGGTTGAAAAGGGTACTTTCACTCCGGTAATTGAATTAATCTCGGTTCGGCACGCTGTCACTGAAAGACATATCTCATAATCTCAAAATGAAAGTGGGATATGATTCTGGAATGGGAGCATGATGCTTATTTCAATAAATGATTTCTTCTAATGCCGGATATCGTTCTCGAAAAGGGTAGACTGAAGAATTTACGTTCAAATCGATAACGCAAACGCATCGATGACTTACTGCACTCTCGGGTATTCATTTTTCCAAGTCCTTACACTTTAGTTATTGTTAGATATGCTTCACGTGCTCCACCCTACCCTGTGGCTAATCTCGTGGAAGGCCAATGCTACAACTCACAACTTTGCAATTTAAACAAAAATAAACAAAGAATCGTGGCATACATGAATGAGTTCGGAAACAATGTAATTTCATTTCATTTTCCATTGGTGGTTGTTGAGAGGGAAATTTTTTTCAAGCTAACCACTTTCATCAGATTAATTAATAACGAAAGAATAATCGTATTTTTTTAGTAATGGGAGCGACAAGTGACAGTAGAGACGATGAAACGTCAAGCGCAACATCGTTAGTTACAGCATCGACGACAGAGGCACCAGTGCTTGTTAATAAAACAAGAGTATCCAGTGATCTCGGGGGTAGCATTGACCTCTTGGCTGCCCTACAACTGCACAATACAACCCGACAAGGAGTTACGCAGGTACCAGGACTAGTCAGACTTAAACCTGCGTATTATCTTCAGGGTGAGTCTAACTTCAAATAACAATAATTGAGAACGAAAATAGAGACTAGGCTAGGACCGGATAATGATCGTCTACATTTTTTTTCTTTCTGGGTGAAAGGAAAGAAAGAAAACAAATATTTCATACAATAAGTTCACGCAATGTCTTTCGAGGAAATAATACCAATTATATACTGCCCCGCCCAATTACGTATACGTAGAGTGAGATCAGGGTGCTTTGCGTGTTATTTTTGAGGGGCTGTCAAGTGCCCTAGGTGAGACATCGAGACAAAAACCCTCACCGTGTGAAGAAAGGTCAAAGAACCCAAAGATATTTCAAACGATTGATAGATATAATTTTTCTGAAGAATCATTCACATATCATAACATTGTTGGTAGTACGTGTCGACAGATAGTAATTTTCACCAAACGAAATTTCAATTATCAGCCCTCTCTGGTTATTTTTCGTGGAAACAAATAAAGGTTTTATAGGTTCCCAGGCTCAGTAGGGTGACTAGGATTGCCTTGGGCCTCCCTCATTCTCTTTTCTCTTCATCTTTAGCGCCTTCTGCTTAAAATTGCCACCACCAAACTCCCCTCAGGATTATGGCTTAGATGTCTCTGTATTGCATACGTGTAAATCACATTACATTCTATTGAAAAGAAAATCAACACAAATTGGAATTTTTTTCCATTGATTCATATCTGCCAAATGTTCGAGATGTGCCTACAATTATTTCCATAATAATTCAGTAATTCTTTGAAAAAGAATTTCATCATTGTTATTACCAATCTCATTAACTCCCAGGAGAAAAGGAAAATGAATAATCTTTGAAAATAATTCCCTGGAATTTGTTGAATTTTATGCATTGAAGTGAAGACCTTTTTCAATAAATTCGTAGATTATTCGAAGCGTAAGAAATTTCACCGATGAGTAACTTGACGGCTGGCACGCGTCCTCCTCCACTTGAGTAATTATACGGACCCTGTTAATGATTTATTCTTCCAGTCCCTAGTCTTATTCTTCGTCACAGTGTTTTGCACACAGGAGGTGTTACTACTTATCCACAGTCGTAGTCCGGAAGTGATAAAGTCATTTTACCCAGCCGGCAAGGAAGATTATTTCCAGTGACGGGGGTCTAGTTACCATAGTGTTATTGGCACACGCCTGAAACGAGATATACATGTAGGTAGAAGACGAGGGATAGTAGTCACTTATGGGGTGTGAAGCCGGACTTACTTGTACATATTTTTTATCTTCTATGTTGAACAAACACGTTTCATTCAAGCAGGTGTTATACGTTAAATTAAATTCACCTGATGTGAGAAATTTGAGAAGAATTACAGAATATATATTATATTCGATTATGCGGATGATTTGCTCTGAATATCACATTGCCAGGGGAGAAGAATTCATTGGCTTCAATACTTGACAATTTCTTTTTCTTTTCACAACTCTGTGTCTATTAATTGAGTGGAATAATTTGATGAATAGAATTTTAATGAGACTAAACTAAGAACATGCATATATTTTCCACAATTGATGAATATAATTGGCTGATATTCAGGATTTGCAATTTCTGAAAAATAAATATTTCAAAACAATATACATAACTGCGTAAAGTAAAACGTAATTCAAGTAGTCGACGAATTCTCTTTTTCATTTCGATGGAACCGATACAGGTGAGGAGAGAGACCTTCAGTTAAGTCAGACGAGCTTTGAACGAGCGGCATCATTACTCCGGCGGGTTCCGGAGTTTACAGTTGCTGCAGCACTCCGACAAGAAGAAGCTAATTCTGGTACAATAGTAGCCTTCTCCCATGGTAATAATAGGTAGGATTTTGTCCAAAAAAAAAACTCGAATGAAGGAAAAATTTTCACTTCATTAAATGATTCTGACAGAAAACTATAATTTTTGGGTAGGTATTTGGAGCTGCAGAGCAGCGGTCGGAAAGACGAGTTGCGTCTTCATTATGTATCTCGACGTGATGGTGCTGTCCACGTTGAGTCATTTCCATTTCGTCTTGCTGATGGCGCGTGGCATAAAGTTGCTCTGAGTATTAGTGGCTCGCAGGTCGAGCTGCTTGTCGACTGTCATCCGCTCTATAGACGTTTACTCAGACCAGGGCCACCGGACACAAATTTTACTTTACCACAACTGCAACTCTGGGTTGGCCAGAGAAATGCTAAGCATTTTCTATTCAAGGTAATGTTATCATCACCTTTATTTATTCATTCTTAGAGTGATCGTCGAGGGTACTTGCACTTCAGTAAAAGCCTCAGGGGTCATTCGTCACTGTGACTCAGCTCCGGTAGACCCCAGTTGTACTCAATAACCCCTCACATATCCTGTAAGGGATGGAAGGAAATGCCCACCACCCCTCCCCTCAGTTAATGGTCCGTCGCATCATTTCCATTGTTACCCGTTATACAATAACATAATTTGGCCCCTTTCAAATGGATTTATTCCCAATTTTTTCTATATTTTTGTTTATTTTTCATTTTTTTTCTTAATCTTTCTTTTTCTTTCTAATAATACTAGGGTGCACTCCAAGACGTCAAGCTTATTCCAGGCGCCCATGGATATCTTTCACAGTGTCCTCAGCTTGATACTTCCTGTCCTACCTGCGGCCAATTTTCTATTCTACAGAATACTGTTGAACAACTCATGCACAATTTAAACGAATTGACCCATAGGGTAAATATTAAATTTTAACAAAAAAAGAAATTTTAACTAGCTAATTTGATTGAGTAAAAATTTTGATGGGCATCCTTCCTTTTAGCTAGCTGCTGCAGAAGGTAGAATAAGCAAAGTGGAAGAATGCGAGTGCCAAAAATCGTGCAGAGTCAACGGTACGGTCCACGAAGATGGTGCCACTTGGGAGAAAGGCTGTCAGTTATGTTCTTGTGTGCATGGAGAGATTGAGTGTAGACCGATAGACTGTGCGCCAGTTACATGCAAACATCCAGTTATACCCGACGGACAGTGCTGTCCTATCTGTCTGAGTACGTTTTGAAACTTCATTAAATTCATTAAAGTACTCCCAACAGTATTGAAATGACAAAAAATTATTTCTAGAGCAATGTTTTACTCACGGTGTTATCTATGATCATGGAGAAAAAATGTCAAAACAGTGCGTCGAATGTGAATGCATCGACGGATTCTCTCAATGCTCCAGATCAAAACCCCGATGCCCCCCGTTGCCGTGTCCGTCCAGTGAGCAAATGAGTGTAGCCGACGAGTGCTGCAAATTTTGTCCAGGTAAGAGAATTTATTAAAGCTACTGTTGCATAACCACTGTACACTAAATCCATGGCTGATAATCTCCATGATCCATTGTCCATGAATAATCTTTTTAATTACGACTAATAAACTAAATTCAATATTTTTACTAATTCTGCTAATTAATCCTTCCTCAATGCGGCGGAATAACAATAATTTAATAGGGGTCGACTATTGTGCAAAGGGCCACAAGTGTCATACAAATGCCTCTTGCCTGAATCTTCAGACTACGTATACCTGCCACTGCAATATCGGTTTTCAAGGGGATGGCCAAAATTGTCACGGTACTATAAAAACTAATAAAAATAATTTTTAAAAACTAATTTTTCATCATCTCGATTATCTAGTTAATTTGCCAAAGATGATGAGCAAAACAATGTTGTATATGTTTTTTTTTCTCTCCATAGATGTTGATGAGTGTAAACAACAGGGGGGCTCTGAAGGTCATCACTGTAATGCAAATACTCGATGCGTGAATGTTGTTGGTTCATACAAGTGTGAATGTCTTCCTGGTTATCACACGGTTGACAAATTCAATTGTGCTGAATTGGATGAATGTGCGACTGGTCAACACTCGTGTTCGGAGCACGCAACATGCGTTAATACTGCTGGAAGTTACTACTGCGTTTGTAAAGACGGATATTCAGGAGATGGATACACTTGTAAACGTAAAGATCAAAAAATTCTCTTCACTTGAAGTTTAATAACTGAATAATTATTGAAGTTAATATTATTCTAGTTGAAATAAGTTGTTGACCTTTGAGTATGTTTGTGAAAATAAATATGTTAATTAATTTCGTAATTGAACTTTAAAGCTGTTTGCAATGAGACCTGTCAGAATGGCGGTGAGTGTATAGCGCCTGGTAGATGCTCATGTCGTCGTGGATACATTGGCAACAGCTGTGAACTCGATCTAGACGAGTGTGCGAGTGATCTTCACAGATGTCACCATTCTTCAACGTGCTTCAATATGCCTGGATGGTACTACTGTCGATGTAAACCTGGTTACAGGAGTGCATTACATGACACTAGCCAAGGTACACAGTGCTTGGACATTGATGAATGTAACGATAAAACTTTAGAGAGAAGACACACCTGTCATCCAACTGCCAGATGCATCAATACGGATGGGGGATACGAGTGTGCTTGTCCAAATGAAGACTCTCATCAAGAGTGCAAGCTCAGTGAGTTATAAAATTTGATAAGGCTTTTCTTCATAGAGTGTTATTATTTTAATGATTTTATGATTGGCTCTGTCATCAGGCTGTTGGTATGAGGGTCATGAAGTTGCCAATGGAGATACATTGGCACCAGCTGGAAATCCTTGCAGGCAGTGTACCTGTAAAGACGGTGTAATTACATGTAGAGATCCAATTTGCGACTGCAGTTTAGTAGCAAGTCAAAGAGATAAGTGCTGTCCGCAGTGTGATCCCGCTGCTTCCTGTAGACACCAGGAATTGCATCATCTTATATTCAGGAGTGGAGAACGATGGATTTATCAGTGTCAAACATGCGAGTGCCTGGTATGAATAAGAAGTCAAAATGATATTGAAAATTCCAATATCTTAATGAACGTTTCTAATAATTATTAATTCAATCGCAGTATGGAGAAATAGACTGTTGGCAAATGGAATGTCCTCCAATAACATGTATGAATCCAGTGACAGAAGATGGAGACTGTTGTCCACGTTGCGAGGATGATCCCTGTGCTCGGGAAATTCACACGAACTTTACTGCTATCGCACCGTCGGGTCATCCACGGCCATGCAGTTACGCTGGTATTGTTCATGACAGCGGCAGTTCTTGGCAGGACCCGCATGACAAATGCACCACGTGCGAGTGCAAGGTAAGGGGGCCCGGACTAAGTGAAACTATCAATGACTACATATATTTTCATTTTATATTTACATGAATTAACATTAGCTTCAATGTAGGGTCGGTGGGAGCATTAGATAACGCTATAGTTTAAACATAATATATAGTGCATTCATGAATTTAAATAGTTTCGAAAAATCTTTTGTCACTTTTAGTTCATATAATTCATTATTGAATGACACTCTGATGTTATCAAGGTCAGTAAATAAAGTGAAGTATAGCGCCTTCGCTTTGACCAGAGACGACACTCAATATCATTGTTGAAATAATAGTAATCGCGTATTATGTTATGCATAATATTTTTTCATATTCGAAGTTGTATTCGTAAAGCGTCATGCTGAAGTGGCGATACCAACCTTAATGCTTCCAACAGTACAGACATAACATACAAAAAGACATTGACACCATCGTAATTAGTGTTATTTATTTTCGAATTAAATTTTTTCTTTTTTTTTACAACACGAATACATATATTTTTCAAAATTTTTATTCAAAATTAATTCAGTATCGGTAGGTAATCCTCGTTCGTACACAGATACAAAAAAGGATCATAATAATTGTCTCATTAAATATCTTATTTTATTACTTTGCTCATTTTAATGTTTTTAACTTGAGACTGTGGCTATGCGCTGAAACATTGGTTTCGAAATTACTACTTCAATTGAAAGAAATAACTGCTAATGAATGAGAATTCACCTATATTTAACATTTAAATCGCTGTATAACGTGATTTTTAGTATCCTGACAGGGGCGTTCCTAAGCTAGCAATATCAGTGTTTTTTTTTCTTTTTCAATTTCTGATTTTTAAAATTTCCATGTTTTTTCTGTTAAACTTGCATCATAGTTTCCTCAATTTCATTAATTTCATTATCATCCTATGAAACAATACAAAAGAAAATTCAAAAAAGAAAAAAACACTAGTACAGAAATAAAGTCCGAGCGATCGAGGCCTGGAAGATTGAAATTAATGCTGGCTTGCTTTTTCAAAGCTTATTTTTGTCTTTATTACGTGAATTAACATATTGAAATAATAATTAAATCCAAAGATCACGATCGCACGTGCTTTCCGGGTCGGCCCTGCATGGATCATTTAGTGCTACTGATTATTCTCAATTTGAACGAACCCGATTGGACGTATTTGTTTTTCCTTCGTAGAATTAGAAATTAATCATTAGCGATAATCAATGTTGCAATAGTACTATAATAATAGTTCAATAATTGATAAATGTTCGGACGGGTTCGTGCAAACAAATCATCCTCAATATGCTAACCTTGACCATTATTACCCATGAAAACTAACCGATTAACGAGCCTAACGATGGGTATCCTTGCAGGTGCCGTACTGCGCCCAATTGGTGAGCAATAGCGCGTGTTGTGTGCATCGGTAATCACATCACTTCTACCTCACCTATATCTCTTCTAAAAACTGCCTCTTTCAACTATCTTAGATTTGCTAACTGAGCTCGAATTCTCTAATCAAGACCTGCTTGATTTACTAATTTTTTACTTTTCTTTTTTATTTCACAATTTCTCTGAACTTCATACTATCCACTTTTTCTCATAAATTCATCACTACTTTTAATTAATTCCGGCTCGTTGCACGCAAACTATTTGAAACGTGAATTACGATTAAGTGAAAGACTTTGAAATTTTTGTCAAACTCAAGACTTTATAATTAAACAGGGAACTCCTGGGATTAAAACTGCACACTTTGAATGGTTGCATGATTATATTTTCTCATTTATTCCACTTATTTCTCTTTACTTGCATTATTCAGCACGCTAATTAATTATAATTTCCTTCATCTATTTTTTTTATAAAAGAGAATCTGTAGGATCGATTTTGAGGAGAGAGAAAAACGCACGAGGAGACGCCTACAATTCGCATAATTTTTGCACAATTTTTTACACTATTCATTATGATTCTTTTGGGTTCTAAAAAACACTCGGTTCTTTTTTGCACACTCCTTTCGTTTGCATACATAATACAATATAGAAGCACCAGGGCGCTCTCAATCCTTATAATGATGAAACTTGCAGTGAAAATAATTTACCAGAACATAGCCAAGTAAAGTAAAAGAGAATTGATTCGTCAGAAAAAAAATGCGAACTCTGATATATATTGTCTGCTGGAGTGGGGCACAATTAGAGCTGAGATGATTTCTCATCAATTTCACTCATGTTTAATTGAATTTCGAAGAAAATTGAGAAAGATATCGTAAATTTTTATAAAATCAGTTTTTAAGCGATATTTATTAGAATTGGTGTGAAAATCGATTTTACATGAATGAAAATTTTAAAAAAATGTAACAGACACATTGAAATTTAGTTGGAACTTGTGAGGACTATATGATGGAAATTGCGTGAAATAAGTGAGAGTATTCAAGATAGGATTTTTTTAATGATTCTGTTGAAAAACTGAGAAAATTTCTCATACAAAATATGGGTTAAAATTGATTTTTTGAAATGTCGTGGAATGTCATTTATTCTGTACCGTAAATTGGAGACTTTCCTCTTCTAACCCTTAAATTTTTCGAGTTTTCTTATAAATATCTTGGGTTCTAATAGTCGTAGAGCAGAAACTAAGAAAGTAGCCTAAAGTTGAGCTTATTCGCCATCGATTTTAATGATTTTTAAAGAATTTTCCAATTATATTTAAGGGTGATGTCAACAACAATTAATTTTTGATAAAAACTTTAATTTTTTGCCTTCAATTTTTGATAAAAACTGACAAATTCTGGAGAAATTTCCAGACATAAATTTTGACACATGCTTTTCAACGAAATCTTTGGAAAAGTTCTATCTCACAGGGTTTCCTTGGGACATTCATTTTGCCCCACTTTCACCAATACGAGATTGAGAATTGAATTATTTCACTTAAGTCTTATCATCTTTGTAGATTTAGTTTAGATGAATCACAGTAAGATGGAATACGTACTATGGAAATTCATTGTTTCGTTTTCTAATTTTTTACTATACCACATGATGTTTCGCATGCTTTTTCATTTTTTTCGCTAACGAAAAGAGATTTACAGCCGAATGAAAAACTGGATGCTGCTGAAAAATGGGTCACGGAGTGTTGAGAAATGTGAAACATTCAAAAATATCAAGACAATTGTTTTGCGGCAAAGGGCGGAATATACTTCCTTCTACAATAAAACATTGGATTCTCTCTTATTCTCTCATAACGAAACAATGAATGACATAATATGTTATTTAGTTACGCCATTTTGAAATTCATCTTTCTGCCCGAGGTCAATTTTGTCTAATTTGTATCAATTCAAATTATTCCATAACCAATAAATTTATTAATTGCACTTCACTAATTTTTGTTTCACAATCAATTTTTTAAGATCTTAGATGTTAGCGTTCATTATTTTTTAGTCATGTTTTCCTTAAAAAATGATTGAATTGACAAAATTGTCCTTGGAACAGAAAAACGAAACGTGGGTTGGAATGTTAAAAAGATAAAAACTTTACTGACTAACGAGTATTTAACTTCCTCGTAGGACGGTCAATTATGCTGCAGCTACGATTATGGCTGTGCTGGCGATTTGGGGGATAAATGGCCCCCGAACACTCCTAGAAAGTCTGATACTACTACTGTATTATATAGCACAGAGACTCCGAGCACGAATTTCGGTACATCGAAAACAGCAGTATCAACGATCGAACCACAACTATCATCATCATCCTCATCAACCTCATCCTCTTCATCAAATGATGGTATTATTGAGAAATTCTCAACGAGAGAAATTAGAATCAGTGAAATTGAGCCAAAACCAACAAAAATTATTATATCATCCGAAATACTCGCAACAGTTACACCAAAGACCTTCAAATCATCTGAGAAATACAACGATGCCGGGTCAATCAGCATCGGGAGACCAAGGAATATCGCTAAGAATCTCATTCCTTTGCCAAATACACAACCATTGCGTCGTACTTTGGTGGCAGCATCATCGAATCAAGAGATTAAAAGAAGGAACGTGGTAATTGGCAAACGCAGCAACATAAATGCAGGTAGATCTGGTTATATTGCTGCAAGTAGGCCCGCTGGTAGTAGTAATGCTACCTGAGAAAATTAAGGCGCTACTGCGTTCCACATGCTAAATAATCAACAAATTATTACGGCGAATTACGAGTAATAGACGGGTCAAGTCATTCCACTGGGGCTAGAGGCTGAACACTAAAGAAAAAAAAAGTGCCTCAATGGCGAAGTGAGAAACATTCATACGATTTTTCCATCACACGGAAAATCGATTCATTTTTCTCTTCTTTGTAATTATCGCCAGAATAATTTTTCATTTCATATTACTACTCATTAAATTCAATTTTTTTTCTTTCGTTTCCTTTTTTTTTGTAATTTTGTATTTTTTGCGATGAGCAACGATAAATACTGAAGAGGCATTATATATTTATAGAAAACCTATTGTGTCATATAAGGGAATATTGAAAATAATAAT
>JABSMS010002773.1:0-16824 GCA_018902275.1 Aleiodes sp. PSUC_FEM 10030003
AATTTTTATTATTTACAGATTTGCACAAATAATTATTTTTTCTACTAGAGAAGGGAATAAGATAAGCTCATCAAAGAAAAATCAACTCTTAATCTTACATAGTTTTCGTATAGTAATTTTTTGATTTCTCGAAAGAATCTTTCACGTGTATAGAAGTGCGGTAGCTCTCGTCTGGTCAGACTTGCTTGTAACATAACATACTTGACGAGAGACACTACCGCATCTCCTGACGTATAGTAATTTTTTGATTTCTCGAAAGAATTTTTCACGTGTATAGAAGTGCAGTAGCTCTCGTCAGGTCAGACCTGCTGGTAACATACTTGACGAGAGATACTACCGCATCTCCTGATAGATCTAAATAGATTCATTTAGATTCCATGAAATCTTTGTGGATCTAGTCCAAAATGGAGATCTAATCCATTTGATTTCGTAACATCTCATCTAGTTTTTCCCGGGAGTCTTATTCTTTGCGCTGTTAGTTATTAATGGATATGAGCAATGATATTTTTTCGCAAATTAGATATTTCTCTTGAATTGAACGAGGAATGCCCCCACCATCTTAATTTCCAACGAGTTCTATTATCATATCATATTATATCTCATAAATGGTCCGAAAAAAATCAGAAAGATGTAAAAAAATATGATTTCCATGATTCAAAAAAAAAAATGAGGTATCAGCAGTGAAAACCAAGGCCTGTACAATATCTTTGGTACTGAAGCCCTGCCAGTTTCCTTGGAGTATCTCAAAATTCAAGTGAGGTATGGATTTTTTTCAGAACGGCTTGTACAAAAAGTCTCTCTGAAAATTCTCGCCTCCAACTTCGAGATTTTGCCCAAAAACGAACTTAAAGATGCATTGAATTGCCTCGTTTTGTCTCTTCCATATTTCAACACGTGAAATGAAGTGATACGACTACTGTATGATTAACATTCCTCGATAATTATTCGGTGAATGAACTTCTTATTTAAAAGACAAACGGAAAGGAAAAAATTATTCTCAAAAATCCTACAAGGTCCCTATTGCGGTAAAAAAAATAAAATAATGTGAAAATTGTCAGGCATTGATCTCACTTTTTAGTTACAATTTTTCACGAAAAAAAAAATTTCAATAGAATTCCATCTTTAACAATTCGCGGAAAGAATTCAGCGAATACTTAATTTTCTTCCCGTTAGAATAATTCATTTATTGTCAAGATTAAATGTATTTCTCCCAAGAATATGTTAATTCCTCTCAATCCTCACGATTCTATCGGGAATCGCCGCTAACGCCGAAAATAGGCGATTTCAAGAGAATGTAACAGGAGTACATGAAGAAGGTAAAAGTAAAAAAATTAACTATGACTAACCTCTTTAGTTGTCGTGTTCTCCTGATAGAATTCTTCGGAATCCCGTGTCTCTAAGCGTGTCTCAAGCCGGTGTCAAGCAGTAGACCTCACGATACGGGTGAGATATGCGCTTGCTCTTGTTTTTCCGTGATTTTTCTGCAATTCAATAAGTTATTGAAATTTCAATGAATAGATTATCATTAAATTATTCCGGGAAAATGATTGTAGCCATTGGAAACTTGTTTCCGGCGGAATAATTGGAATAAATAGCGGGAAATTGTTAAGTTTGAGAGAGGTTAGGTGCACTTTATATTTTTATTTTGGTAAATAATTCATTAATCAATTTTTGAACAGAATATTCTGGTTTGCTTCACACATGCGAATAGCTCAATTGTGGTTTGATAACAATTTTAATTTTTCACTAATTTTCATTTGAAAATTATGGAAATATAATGTTTTCATTGTTTTAATGAGGAATCATTCAATTGCAGTGGTTTCGGAGAATAATTAATTTATTGAGGGAATAAGTGTATCAGAAGATCATTGGGAAATGGAGGATCAAGCTTGTCCACGTTGTAAAACAACGAAATATAGAAATCCATCGTTGAAATTGATGGTAAATGTTTGTGGACATACTCTCTGTGAGAGCTGTGTGGATCTTCTTTTTTTAAAAGGTAAGAGAAAAAAACAAAGCACATAAATGACTACAATGACTCATTCTTGATCAGGAAAATCCATCAATTTCATCAATCAATTTTGCTTATTGTAATAGAGATCGACGATGAATTTTGCACTTATTATTCGTCATCGGTTTGGTCAATAGAGTTTTCGAAGTTTATTCAATGAACATATGAATTTCTACAGATGTTTCTTTGGTCTTTAAATAAACAAACGCGCTTCAAACTATTGTAAAATTTGGATCACGAAATTCTCAATTGCACATTTTCTTTTTTAAATCAATGGATGAATTCACTGGATTTCAATACTTCATTAGTGAAGAATTAGGAATTTTCAATCATGTCCGTTTTTTAAAGAATCATTCACGGCTTGTTCTGCGAATATCTCAGGAACTATTGAATTAACAAGAATTCATCAAGAGACCTCTTTTATTGAAAATTAAATTCTCTACAAAAAAAGTCTCTTGTTAAATTTCCCTGAACCCACTCATTTCCAAGATATCTTCACCCAAACTTCAAAAATTCAACAGAATCAAAAAATTCTAGGTTCAGGATCATGTCCAGATTGTCACATACCCCTGCGACGTGGGAATTTCCGTGTTCAATTATTCGAAGATGCAATGGTGGAGAAGGAAGTGGACATACGTAAAAGAATTCTCCGTGACTTCAATAAAAAAGAGGATGATTTTTCATCGCTGCGTGAATACAACGATTACTTGGAAGAGATTGAAACAATAATATACAATTTATCAAATAATATTGATGTAATGGACACGAACAGAAGAATTGAGCAGTACAAGAGAGACAACAGAGAGCAAATACTGAAGAATAAAACGAGAATGGGAAGGACAGAGAGTGAAATGCAGGAATTGCTGGAGCTTGAGAAGCAGAGAGAGGAGGAGAGAAGATTAGAGTTAGTGAGAGAGGAGATGGAAATAAAGAAGAAAAAATTGAGGGATAAAGAGGCACTCATTGATGAATTAATGTTTTCGGAGGGTAATGCTAAGAGTATCGTTGAAACATTTGCAACGTCCATACAAACAGCTAAAGAAAAGGCTAAAGCACCACCAGCACCAAAGGCAACGCAATTCAGTACTGGCATAAAGTTTGGACAAACTGGTGGACATAATTTCCTTCCAGTACCGAAAGACGATGGCCCATTGTACAAGTATGTACCAATTGAACAAGAAATTGACGGCCCAGCGCCACCAAGTGCCAGAGAAATCACTTCAAGAGGCTATATCAGTCATGTTAGAAGTGAAAATTCATCCGAACGCGCTGGTGGATTTGAAGCAACAATTGCATGCTTGAGAGCACTGCAAGAAGCTATGGCTGGACTTTATCACAATCCATCACAGAGAATTGAACCTATGTCATTATGACGATTAATTTGTACTCATCAAATTGTATTGTTTTGTTCTTTATGATTTTGAGATAAATTTTTCTAGTTTTTTTTGTAATTAAACATTATTTATGATGAATGTTTATTGAGTTATTTTTATTTTTGTTCATGGATTTTACGTCAGTTAAGCAAGAGGCACTTAGTTCTAGAATTCATTATCACCTATTATTACTTCAGCTGATTCTTACAATCACTTCAGAACTCTACTTCACCGATTTCTGATGAATCAAGAAAGGTCCGATACTCAATGAAAATCAGGTCAGTTCTTTGAACAAGAGAACTAGTAAATTCTGAATTTTTATGAAAATTCTTAGTGAAGAATCTGCCAAAAAACATGGTTCTCGATTTTGATATTCGTGAAACTATTATTTATTTTTTCTTCACAAATATCCTTTTTGGAAAAACCCCACAAAGATTTAGTTCTCCTTTTTTCTCTTTATTTTTCATTCATACCTTTCATTTTGAACACCTTTTGATAGGCCACAAAGTCTGATAAATTTTGGTCTATATTTTTATAGAGGCGAATCAAAGATACCAAAAAGGTTCTTGTGAAAATTTTGTATCTCTCTTAGTCTTCGACTGAATCAGTGAGAAAGAGATCAGAATGGGAACGAAGAGAAAAATTCATCAGCAGTAATTAGTTTTCGAGATATCTCAGAAACTAAGAGAAATAGAGAATTTTGTGTAAGAACCTTTTTTGAAGCTCTGCCTTTCCCCTACAAGAAAGGTCATGACGAAAGTTTCTCTATCTTGCTTCGTTTTCGAGAAAATCAGCGACGAAGAGGACGAGATGAGAAAAGAGATTTAATAAGCCGCGGTTTCTGGTTTTTGGAGAATATTTTGGAAACTAAGCGAGCTGACGAATTTTTGATGAAGTTCTTTTTTGTAGAGAAGAATGAGAGCTACAAAAAAGGTTTTCACAAAAATTTTCCTATCTCCCATAGATTCCGAGATATTTGCAAAAAACCCCATTGACCCCAATGTCAACTTGAATTAATAAAGGAAATTGATTTCCGGATGTTGGAGTAAGAAATTAATGATAAATTTAATTGTGAAAGTTATTCTGCAGTATGTATTATTAATTAACGTCAATCATTATTACCTAATACAAAAAAACAAGCGACGAAGGTCCAAGACAATAAATAATATCTTCGGTGTTGAGAAAATCATCTAGAAGAAAAAATTCTCAATTCCATTTTTTTTTCCCAATCCGTACGATTATTCGTACAGAATACGTTTCATACCGTATACAATACGAAACCGCGACGTTTCGGCGACGCTGTTTTTCGGCATTCTTCACCGGAAAACATAACGCCTAAGAGGTATAACAAACTTTGTTTACTATTTTTCAATGGTAAAGTAGAAAACTTTTGAGAATCGTCAATGACATCTGACGTTATTTATTTCAACTTCCAACTAAACGAACGATTGGAAGGGAGAAAGACAGTTCTCTGGGTGCGTACGATTTCGTACGCTCAAAGGAAAACTGTGAAAATGTTTTCTCCAATGGCAATTACACGTATGTAACAATTAATTCATCAATTAAATTCTTTGTTGGATGTGAATGAAATTTGTTGATTTAAATAAATTCTCACGATTTTTTGAGGGAGAAAACACTTTTGGATTGTCGCATAACCTGCAAAGTACCTTTGATAATATTTACGTTGGAACCGATGGCAAATGCTATTTCGCAATTATATAACGAAAAATAAAACGTCAATTTTATTGACGAAATAATATGCAATGTTTAAAAATTCATGATAAATCATTTTTTCAATTTTTTCTAGTTTTGAAATAATTGATTTTTATGGAGCCCCTATTGAAGGCTTCGAGTTTATGAATTCTGTGATTCCATAAACATTCACTCCATGAAATATTAATTTTATTAATGAATTTGTTGTGAAATGGAATAAATCCAAAGTGAACAAGTGAAGTAAATCGAGTTCATTCTCCCTCAATGTTTGCTAAAAATCTCAGAATTAAAGCGACATACAGAAATTTTTATTCATACCTTTTTTATAGAGCAGAATGAGACCTACAAAAAAGGTCCCTATAAGAAATTCCGTATCTCCATTAGTTCCAGAGATATTTCCAGAATAAACCATGAAATATGAGAAGCTTTAAAAGAATTCATTACATCTTCCGCAAATATCTCCGGAACAAGTGGACCTGGAAAAATTAGCAAGAGACCCTTTTTTGTAGAGAATTCGATGACCTTGAAAAAAGGCCTCTTGACAAGTTCTCCTAAGCCCCATAGTTTCCGAGATATTTCCAATAGAATGCACGAAATCAAGATTAATGAAAAAAATGTTTTCCATCAAGAAATTGAATTTCTCTCAATTAATAAAATAAACCAAAAATCTCTCGCAGGTAATCTCAGGCAGGGATTGAGGGTTCTCTCACGAAATACAGAAACCTCTCTAATTCCCGCAATTTCCCACACTCGCAATGTGTCAACGACTCAAGAGAATCCAGCAAAAGCCGATGCTGTACCAGCTAAGCAAGACAGAATTCCTTACAGTCCCTTTCAAAATACAACAAATGTAGCTGAATATGCATTGGCACGTCTGGATGATTTACTGAATTGGGGTCGTAAAGGATCAATGTGGCCACTAACATTTGGCCTTGCATGCTGTGCAGTTGAAATGATGCACATTGCAGCACCAAGATACGATATGGACAGATTCGGTGTTGTATTCAGAGCATCACCACGACAGGCTGATGTTATTATTGTTGCTGGTACATTAACAAACAAAATGGCGCCGGCATTGAGAAAAGTTTATGATCAAATGCCTGAACCAAGATGGGTTATCTCGATGGGAAGCTGTGCCAATGGCGGTGGTTATTATCATTACAGTTATTCGGTTGTTAGAGGATGTGATCGAGTCATTCCTGTGGACATTTACGTACCTGGTAAGATTCCCGTTATTTTTTATTATTTTGCCTTTGAGGTAATCCAAGTACCATCAATTGTTAATTAAATGACGTCAGGAAAATTTGAAAAAATTCATAGATAGCCAGCATTACTCAAATTGCCTTTTTTAATATTCAACTTTTTCTTAAACATTCCCTTTCTATAAATGAATGATGAAGATTGTTTAATCTGTCGGGAACCTCATTTTTTTCATATATCCCTTTTGGCTAAAGTTCTGAATATGAAAATATTTATTAGGATTCTTCAAAAATCGTTTTGAGGATAAAAAAATTAACTGTTCATAAATTATTTACGAAAAAATACCTCAAGGTTCAAAAAAATGCAATTTTCGATTTTTTTCAATCAATTTTCCTTAAAAATTGAACCATTCAATTTTTTTTTTGGATTCTTAGAATATTTTCTCATGGCTCAAAATGGAAAATTAAATGTTAACACTGAAATATTTAAATAACAAAATCATTGTAAAATTTTCGGTAACCTAGGGTCAAATTGGGCTCGAATGATAGCTCTAATGTGTATCAGCGTTCAAAAAGATTTAAAGAAAAAACAATGTTGCTGGAGTATTTGAATAGCCTCGAAGATCGGTGCACTAGTTGATGATCGAGTCAAAAATTACGTCAGTAAAAAACCAAATGCACTTTACATTTTCACCATTTACTCTTCGACATACTCGAAAAACGTTTTTTCTGAAAAAACTAGTGTTTTTGGAGTATCTCTCCATATTCATGGAAAAAAGGTCATGATAATATCTTTTCCAACGGAAATTTATCCGGCTTTTCACTTAAGCCACTGAAAATTCTCTATGACATCACCTTCTCCAGATATTTACGAAAATAATCATTAAACTGTCAATTCGTGAACTTTGAAAGTTTTCTCCATTTTATTTTGCAATCAATGTTCATCGAATATCTCAATAAATAATTGAGATCGACAAATTTTCCTTATAACCTTCTTTATAGAGAAAAGTCAGAGGTACAAAAAAGCTTTCTACAAAAATTTCTCTATCTCTCTTAGTGTTCGAGATATTCCACAAAAACTGGCGACAAAATTTATCAAATTTTAGCATTTAATTTCACCGTTGAATTAATCACTGAATTATTGATTTTCTCTAATTGAAAATAATTGCAGGCTGTCCACCAACTGCTGAAGCACTTCTTTACGGTGTTCTTCAACTCCAGAAGAAAATAAAACGCATGAAAACAACGCAAGTCTGGTACAGGAAGTAATAAATGACTATCTAGGTATAAACAGTTTTTTCAAAAAACTGATTAAATTAAATATTTCTGTGAACGATTGATCGTTTTTGTAGTCAACAATCTTTTTAGTATGATAAATTCAAATTCGATCATTCATGTAATTATTGCCGCAGTTGTACAGCAAAATCTGCCGAATAATGATTGATAAATTGTAAAATTAAATAAATACGTTTACATTTTGTTTTTTCTTTCACGAAAAAATTGTGTACTCAATTTTTTTTTATCAATTCGTTGTTTGATTTAAAATGGATTGAAATAAAAATACAATTATTTTTTTCTCTTCAATTATCTTAAAAAATACATACATTTGTGATAAAACAGCCTGTACAAGATTGATGAACCATTTACCACGCTCTTTTTTTTCATTTCATGTTTAAAACTCCTTTTTTTCTCATTATAATCTCACACGCATTAACCAGTCTATTTATTACGAAAAAAACATTTCTCTTTTTTCTTTCTTAAAGACTAGCACGTCGTAAGGTCTTTTTAACGCCGGTAATTCATTTGAATCATGTAGTTTTGTCATTCTAATTTTTGTTAATGAGTTCATTCGAGCTTTTAACATTTTTTTTACGAATAAAAATGAGAATTAAAAATTTGTGATAAGGAAATCGATGGATTTTTTGAAATTCAGGCAATTCTACTGAAAAGCGCAGTAAATTTGAGCTGATAAACGCTATAGTACAATCATCGCCGAAAACCAAAAATCAGAAATTTAATTGTTTTTTTTAATTATTCGTCTGGCGATGATTTTATTATAGAATTTTCGAGTTCAAATTTCCCGTTCTTTTCAATAGAATCAATGAAATTTCGAGAATCCATCATCTTCATGTCTCTAAAAATCCAATTTTACTACAAAAAATAAAAAGAAAGATCAATGATTTTGTGTTTTACATTTTGTTTAATCAATTAAAAGTACTTTTTGATACTTTAACCGCATAAAAAATCCAACTATCCAAAGATCAAACGAACCCAATAAAAAAAAATCTCAAATTCCTCTTAAAAGAAAGAAGTGTTTGAGCTAAGAAACCTACGAGTAAGTCAACTACGATTGTTTCACGGTCAACTAATTACTTTTTTCCACCTTTTTTTTTTATTTCAATTTGTAAGATAATTTCATTATTTACAACACGCCAGTACCATCAAAAAAATTGCAATTTTTCCTAAAATATTACTCCCATTTAATTTCAAAATATTCAAATGAAAATTGCAACTTCCTTGAGTGACTCAAGACGTTAAGGCCCCTTCAGGCTATTCCAATTAACTCTGTTATTTTTTTCATTTCTTTCATCTCCTTTTTTTTCATTATAATAATTATGTATATTAATTACACGGCTTACGACTAATTCTGGTAACAGAGAGAAAAACACATCTCTGTTTACTAGAGAGAGAGAAAAAAAACTCACGATAATTTACACGAAAAAACGAATTCCTTTTTACCTCCAACTTGTGTCCAAAGATTCGACTATTTAATCAAATTTGTACCATTCAATTTTTTTTCACGAATCAATTTGATTTTGAGGTTTTTCTTGATGAGTTTAATCAAGCTGCCTTTTTTTTAGCGATTAAAAAAAAATTGTCTATGAAAAATAGCACAAATCCTAGATAATAATTTAAGATAATTTGGATTTGTATGAAATAAAATTTAAAAAAAAATGAAACAATCACTTGCACGCGTTAAAGAATAGCTCGAGATGTTGACGGTGGTGTATTACATGGTAACGCTGGTATTGGTCCATCTGTCCAGTGTATTAATGTATGCTCAGGCATTTGTGAACTTTGAAAGTGATCCTTCAATAGAGTTTGTGAGAATGTACAGTGCATTTGGAATGCCTCATTTTCATGGCTTCCACTACCATTTTTATGATACAGATCTGGAAAATTTGACAATTTTTTGAAATTAATATTTAATTCGATACGTTATTGAATGATTCGAGAGATTAATTACCTTTGAGTATGGCTGTAGCCCACAATTGTACATGGACATCAGGTATTTTTGATGCCAACTGCATAGCAGGTGTCACCATGTTCATTGATTCTCTTTCGTTTAAGAGAGATAAAAATATATGGCCGAGAAGTACCAAACTACAGGACGTTAACCTGTTGAGATCCTCTGAATTTGCCATTTTTAATGTTTCTCTCAAGTACCTCCTGGAATTATAAATTATTAAATTTAATTTGAAACGTTGAAAATTATGGGAACTTTTGCAGTAACGTGTTTCATAATTTATCGAATAACTCAGAAGGTGTTGGATTTACGAGAATTCATCGAGAGACTTTCTTTAAAGGCCACGAAATTCTCTACAAAAACAGTTTCTTGAAAAATTTCTCTAAATCCACTCATTTCTGAGATATTTACGAAATAAACTACAAAAACTCTTTCACCCAATCTTTTTAAACAATTCATAATCACTTTATTTCGTGAATATCCCGAAAACCATCGAATTCACGAGAATTCATCAAGAGACCTTTTTTAAAGAACATGAAATTCTCTAAAAAACAGTTCTCTACCAAAATTCCCCTAAACTCACTCACTCCCAAGATATACCAGAAGTAATAAAAAAATAACTCACTTGGCTTCATTATATCTTGCTCCAAAAAATGCCTGGAGTCCCTGTACATAATAAGCAGCAGCCTTCAATGAATGCGAATGCGGTGGTAATGATTCTGGTTTAATTCTATCCAATAACTCATTGAGATCCTGATCCCTTTTTGTTCTCAAATAAACAATAGCCAAATTTAAATTAGCAAATGTACACAATTCTCTCTC
Organism: Aleiodes sp. PSUC_FEM 10030003; assembly: GCA_018902275.1. Classification (NCBI taxonomy): domain Eukaryota; kingdom Metazoa; phylum Arthropoda; class Insecta; order Hymenoptera; family Braconidae; genus Aleiodes; species Aleiodes sp. PSUC_FEM 10030003. Next base: position 10,366 of record JABSMS010002773.1, read on the forward strand.
ATTAGTTGTTCTAAGTGTTGCAATAAATTGTGCCTCAGCAGCCTCCATACAATTCATTGACATTGCATATAATCCAAGTAACGTATGTAATTGTGGCCCATGTCCCTGCAATAATCTCGTTTGTTTTCTACATAATTGGCATGCCTGTGCAATTTCAGTTAATGCAACACTCTTATTACCCATAACTAAACGACACATAACAATATGCTCAAGTAACATTAATTGAAATACTGATAATATTGGTTTATTATCAATACTCTTTAATTTTTCAATATGTGTTAATGCTTTGTCTGTATATTTTTGTGCTTTCTCCATGTAACCAGCTTGCATCGAATGCATAACAGTTACGAGATAAACTAATACATACAAATGTTCCTTTGGCATCCATATAAACATGTCACCACTATTATTACCAGTAACAGCTTCATCAGTTGGCCAACTTGGTGACATTATTGTTTGTATACTTTGTTGCAATTGTTTCAAACACGGTTTAACACTTTTAACTTGTCCAGCCATTAAATAATGACACACTTGTAGCACAAGAAAATATACTTTAAGATATTCTTTCTGATAAATACTACCCTCCCATGTTTCAACACATCTGCCAGCTGTATTTAATAGTGGATGAACTTCGTTGAATTTCTTATCTATCAGCAGTAGCATACATCGGCTCAGAAGAAATAGCACACGTGTGTAGCTTGCATTGTTCAATTGGGCATACTCAATGCCAATTTCTAGGAGACCATCGGCTGCTGAAAAATCACGGGCTGATGCGTGCATTTGCTGGGAAAAGACAAAATTGTGTATCAAGTTACTCGAGTTTTCAAAGTTTTTGTTAAGTGTCTCGAAATCTATGCGATAGAGGAAATTTTGTTGAGAGCTTTTTTGTAGAGAAAAGTCAGAACTCCAAATTAGATTATGAGAAAAATTTTTCTATCTGCCTTAGATTTCGAGATATTAATGAAAATGTGATAGCTTTATTTGGTTTCTTCAATTGAGTTCATTCTGGTTGCTTGATTTGTTGAAGGTATCTCGAAGAATAAGAGAGATGGCGAAATTTTTGTAGAGGAGAAGCAGAGCTTCGAAAAAGACTCCGATAAAAATTTCGCTATCTCGCTTAGTTTCGGAGATATTTGAGAAAAACCATGACAACGCAAACTGACGTTTCACCAATTCACTCACTTCACTCAATCATTAATTCGTATTTTGTTCAACTATTTCAATTAATTTTCACAGGTCACCAATAACACAAATAAACAAATCCAAACAATCAATGTTAATCTGATTATTAAAAATAATAACAATGAAAAATACTTGTACTCACTGCGAGTTGAAAAATAAGCCTACAGTGCCAATAAACATTGTTTTGTGACAATTCAATGGCTTTACGTAATATTGGCATAGAGAGATTTGGCTGTTCATGAAGTTCAGCGATGATACTTGCTGCTTCAAATTTGACATCATCAAAACCATTGATATTTTGGCTTAATCGCCACTGCATTAAAGAAAAAATTGCGTACAGGTTAGGAAATTGAAAAAATTACAATCATCTTATCACAAATAATCTATAAACCTTCTACGTTAGAAAATCAATTCAATATTTTAATTGAATTGAACATTATGTGAAAAAAAAAATTTAATTGATAATGTAAATGAATAACAAACCGCTTGCTCTAGGTGGTAGCGCGCCAGGTCAGTGTTTTTCGTATGTGTTAGTAATATATTACCAAGTTGCAAATGTGTTCTAGCTTCAACTCTTGCTGGTGGCTTGAAATAAAATACTGCTTGTAAGCACTGTATACAAGATTTAATATTTGGCGGTGATGATGTACGAAAATTTTCAGCTAAACCCAAAAGTGATAGATACCAAGCGTCCTGTGATGACGCCATTTTGACATTTCTGGTTAGGGAAGTACGGGGGAATATTAATGTGCGTGTTTGTACGTGTGTGTGTTTGAGTAGAGAAAAGGGTGAATAGAAAGGTGCGAGGGAGAGGGGGGGAGTTGATGCATGCGCGCAACTGTGTTTTGACTTTTTGCCTTTTTTTTCTGAAAAAGATTAAGTTGGAGAGGATTGATTTTTTTTACACTTTTTTTTTCGATGGTTTTTGGGAGGAAAATTTGAGGGACGAAGGGTTTTGGCAAATTGTTGCGTAATTATTGCGCTCATTTGCGGGGCAGGTCTGCCAATACAACGGGAAGGAGGCTCGGGATTGGCGGATTTTTGCCGCGGGAAGTTCTATGCATTCTCTCCTTTTATGAATTTCAAATCCTTTTCGAATGAGGAAATTGCGTAATTTTTTTTTGTACAACTCGGTGAATAATGGAAGACAATGAAAATTTTTGGGATAAATTTTTTTGGGCTTCTAGAAAAAAATAGTTTTAGTTGCACTTTTTTTGGAGCTTTTATTTCTTTTGCAGTAAATTGAAATGAAGATTCTGTCTTCCTGAGAATAGGGCAACGCATCTCCATGGAAACTCTATAGCACTTATGTGGCTGTTATTAAAGTCACGATTTGTTCTTTGAATTTTCATAATGGAAATTCGGCGGTTGGTTCGAAGGCAAATCTCGCCGTAAATAATGGCAAACCGTGCGGAATCAAATTTCTTCGTTTTGAAAAGACGAATATTTTCTGTTTCAAGCGTTTGCCCATAGAAAATGGTGGGCCAGAATGGATTACTATTGATTTTAAAAAATTATGGAGAAATTAAGCTGAGAAACTTCATTCTGTCCATTTCAAAATTTTGAAAAAAATCCAATGAAATTTTGAAATTATTGGAACAGACATTTCTGAGGGGAAAAAAATGTTTTTTTCAGTTTTTTTAATAAATGTTTTCAGTAATTAATTTCTCGTTTTATAGAATGAGTTTTTGATGGAGAATTCACAATTTCAACGTAAAATATCTCCCCAAGTAATGTGGATACAAGAAATACTTTCAGAACAAATAATCTGTGTTTTGAGAAGACGAACATTTTTTCCGTATCTCCAATGGTTTTCCCGTAATCTCAATTATAAATAAAACATACAATTTTCCTTCATTCAATTCTATGATAAATTCAGTATTACCAGCACTTCAAACGTAATAACGATAAAATAATTGGTAAGCCTGCGTAATAAGTCCTTAGCGGGACATTCGATTGAATGAATCCCCTCCAAAATTAAAACTACAGTAAAAAATTGTGCACAATTACAAATTACCTTCAGTTAGAAACCCCAAGCGTTTCATACAGTGTTAACACAAATAAAAGCGGAAATGTATCTTCACGGATTGTTAATTATTTTTTGTTTATCAATAATTAATTCGAAATGTAACAGTGAAACAACGGAATTAATAATTGATAAAATTGAAGAAAGTACATTAGAAAAACTTGTTAAATTATTTTCACGTCCCGGTGCATTTAATCGTGTTGATGAAATATTTGGTGATAATTCAATTGATGAAAAAATAACGACGATTTGCCCGAAAGGTGAAGAGGGAATTGAGTGCAGGAGACAGGAGGCTCGAAGATCCGTTGATTGTCCGAGTGGTAATTTAAAAAATAAATTAATTGAATAAAGAAAATTGCGAATAAAAAATTTCTCTTTTTTCTTCGAAAGTTCTATTTTAAATTGATGGACAAATGACATAAATTCTCGCGTGCAACGGAATTGCAACAATGTAAAAATAAATTCTAGCATCAGCTTCCGGTAATTATGAAAAACCGTGGATTTTCCGCATTTACACAATACTCTGTCCTTGACAATTAAGCCACTCCCATGATAATCTCTTTTGTTATTCGAATATATAAAACATGCTTGCGCATTTGAACATTAAAAAATGTAGGTGAAGAGAAAAATTGTTGACACTTGTAGAATGTCATTTAACGGGAATTACGGGATTTTATTCACACTTTCTGGTTATTGAATTGATCGAGTTATTTAATCGATTCCAGTGATCTAGAAGTAATGAATTGATTTTTTTTGTACTTGTTATTTTTTTAATGAATTATTTATTTTAGTTGATTCAAGTGAATTATTGAGATCGTTGAAATATTTGCGGTTTTCGTTACAGTTTTTTGGAAATATCTCGGAATCTAAGACAGATAAAAAAATTCTCGTAAACTTTTATTTTGTAGCTCTGATTGTTCTCTACAAAGGTCTTCGCAGAAATTTCCCTATTTCCCATAGATTCCGAGATATTCCCGATAAACTAGAAGATATGCGATGAAACGATAATGAAAGATAATGCGATAAGTCGATTTTCCCTGCCAATTGTTTTTCTCAAAAATCTCAGAAACTAATGGAGATACGTCCTTTTTGTCCTAATGCTTTTTTGTAGCTCTTGAAATTCTCTACAAAAAAACATTCGGGCAAAAAGGACGTATCTCCATTAATATCCGAGATATCTGTAAGAGAAGATCAAGAAATCGATGTATCCTGTTTTACCTCTTCACTACTGAATTTAGATTTGCAATCAGTTTTTATGGAATATCTCAGAATATATCGAAGATCGAGGAATTTTTTCAATGAGGTTTTTGTAGCCCTCATTCTCCTCTATAAATAGGTCCCTAGTATTATTTTCCCATCTCTCTCAAAAGTCGAGATAATTCAAAGAAATGAATGTTAATAGATTATGAAATCAGCTCGTTTTGTAATTTCTCAACGAATTAGGCTTTACTAATTAAGTAATTAATGGATGATTAATTTTTTTTTACATGATTCACAGGTGATTGTTACTGCTACAGTTGTGCAGTAGCTGGTCCAGAGATGTGGGCGTCCTGTTGTCGGGAAAGCTCAAAATGTTGTTCACACTTAGCAGCAGCATGTCGCAATTGCGATCATCCTACGTTAATTCCATTCTGCTCCCAACACTTCAATAAATGCCTAGATGATAAACAAGAATTAACGACAATTACGTCAACCATAGAACGTCCACTCGAGGCATGACCATTTGAATTTAAATTGAGAAGTAAAAAAAAATGGAAATTAATGAAAAAAAAAAATTACGAATTCCAACGGAGTATCAGTGTAATTCTGTCGCAAGCACAGGTTTTTAAGTATTTTTATAGTTTATTATGTAATGAGAGATTTCTATATAAGATCGGCAATCCTGTTCGACTGGTTGACAACCTGGGAATTTCGCTCAGTAACTTTAATTATTTTTTTTTCTTGAAATTTTACAGAGAAATAAATTTATTCCATTAATTCCACAGTAAAAATTGGTAATTTTTACATTATTTTGAAAATATCTCGAGAACGATGAGGTTTCGGAGGATTTGTCAAGAGACGTCTTTTGTAAAGAATTTCATAGGCTACAAAAAAATCTATTGACATTTTTATCTAAATACACTCGTTTCGGAGATATTAACAAATATTTGAAAATTAAATGAATTGAATTGAATTTTCAATTTTTATTTCATACAAAATTAATTTCAAAAAATTGAATGACTTGAAAAAAAAAGTTCAGCATTTTCTTTTGTTATGAAATTTTGTTACAAATTTATTTAAAAAATTGAGGAAGCACGTGAAAGTTGAATTAAAAATTGAGTAATTATTACGAAAATCTGTAATTATTTTTTACTAATTAGTGAAAAATAATGAGAAACAGTTGTGTGAATGTGATTACTTGTTTAATTGTCATTTCAATTAACTTAATGATTTATTGTTGATAGAATCAATGGCAATTACGTGTAGAATTGTGATTGCCTGTATTTTATGGATGAAAATTCCATCAATTTTTCTCTTCATTCGAATTTTTTTTGAATTAAAAAAATTACGGAACATTTTGAGTGAGTTAAATTTATATATTTGACGTGATGCTAATGGCATGAGAATAATTCAATCGTTTATTTGTATCAAATAAATAAAATATTTTTTTCAATAAATGAATTAGTCGATAACTGAATTTTCATTTGAGCAAAAACGTTCAAGATTCATTGAATTAATAATTCCTGAGTTATTAATTAGTTGAAAAAATGATTATCAGACATTTTTTCATCAATTTTTAATGAGATGATAATTAATTGAATTTGTTAATTTGTAAAAAGTGTCAGACTGTTTCTTTTCAAATTTTAAAAGAGTCAATTTGCACTCTCGGAGCTTCTTCCGAAATTATTTCAGCATCTAGAGTAGATAGAGAATTTCTTATGAGGATCTTTTTTGTCTGTTTTCTATCTTTCGTAAATTCTGAGATATTTCATAGAAACGATAAATGTAGGCAAATGAATTTTATTTTGAAATTAATTTTTTGGAAATATTCCGGAAGTTATGAGAGATCCGAAAAAGTTTGGAGACATTCTTTGTAGATGAAAATCAGAGCTACAAAAAAGGTGATCACCAAAATTTCTCTACTCCCCTTAAATTTGGGGATAGTTCATAAAAACCACGAATACAGATAAATAAATTTGCCTCAGTCATGGTGAATTAGGGAACATGGGACAATGTGGATCCTCAAAGTAAAATTTCGAGACGGAATTCCA